>JAANYP010006024.1:0-25013 GCA_020465985.1 Centrapalus pauciflorus | reverse complement strand
GCATTGCTCAGGACCGCTGTGAGTGACAGATTGCATTACTTACTCGCATATGTTTCGGTACTTATTGGTGATTGCAACTGACTTGTATGGAAACATCTGTTGCTGCTTGTTCATTGCTTACTTAATTGTATGTTAGGAACTTATGATAGACTCTGCTGAAACCGGACTATTGCTTCTGCATGTTCCTTGATTACTTGCATTGCTCAGGACCGCTGTGAGTGACAGATTGCATTTCTTACTTGCATATGTTTCGGTACTTATTGGTGATTGTTACTGACTTGTATGGAAATATCTGTTGCTGCTTGTTCATTGGTTACTTAATTGTATGTTAGGAACTTAAGATAGACACTGCTGAAACCGGACTACTGCTTCTGCATGTTCCTTGATTACTTGCATTGCTCAGGACCGCTGTGAGTGACAGATTGCATTACTTACTTGCATATGTTTCGGTACTTATTGGTGATTGCAACTGACTTGTATGGAAACATCTGTTGCTGCTTGTTGATTGGTTACTTAGTTGTATGTTAGGAACTTAAGATAGACACTGCTGAAACCGGAAAACTGCTTCTGAATGTTCCTTGATTACTTGCATTGCTCAGGACCGTTGTGAGTTACAGATTGCATTACTTACTTGCGTATGTTTCGGTACTTATTGGTGATTGTTACTGACTTGTATGGAAATATCTGCTGCTGTTTGTTCCTTGATTACTAAATTGTATGCTAGTAACGTAAGATAGACACTGCTGAAACTGGACAACTGCTGCTGCGTGTTCCTTGATTACTAGCATTGCTCAGGACCGCAATGAGTAACAGATTGCATTACTTACTTGCATATGTTTCGGTACTTATTGGTGATTGTTACTGAGTTGTATGGAAACATTAACTGCTGCTTGTTCCTTGATTACTTAATTGTATGTTAGGAACGTATGATAGACACTGTTGAAACTGGACAACTGCTGCTGCATGTTCCTTGATTACTTGTATTGCTCAGGACGGCTGTGAGTGACAGATTGCATTACTTAGTTGCATATGTTTCGATACTAATTGGTGATTGCAACTGACTTGTATGGAAACATCTGCTGCTGCTTGTTCCTTGGTTACATAATTGTATGTTAGGAACTTATGATAGACACTGCTGAAACTGGACAACTGCTGCTGCATTTTCCTTGATTACTTGCATTGCTCAGGACCGCTGGGAGTGACAAGATTGCATTAATTACTTGCATATGTTTCAGGACATATTGTTGATTGTTACTGGCTTGTATGGAAACATGTACTGCTGCTTATTCCTTGATTACTTAATTGTATGTTAGGAACGTAGGATAGACACTGTTAAAACTAGACAACTGCTGCTGCAGGCTCCTTGATTACTTGCATTGCTCAGGACCGCTGTGAGTGACAGATTGCATTACTTACTTGCATATGTTTCGGTACTTATTGGTGATTGCAACTGACTTGTATGGAAACATCTGTTGCTGCTTGTTCATTGGTTACTTAATTGTATGTTAGGAACTTATGATAGACACTGCTGAAACTGGACAACTGTTGCTGCGTGTTCCTTGATTACTAGCATTGCTCAGGACCGCAATGAGTGACAGATTGCATAACTTACTTGCATATGTTTCGATACTTATTGGTGATTGCAACTGACTTGTATGGAAACGTCTGCTGCTGCTTGTTCATTGGTTACTTAATTGTATGTTAGGAACTTAAGATAGACACTGCTGAAATCGGACTACTGCTTCTGCATGTTCCTTGATTACTTGCATTGCTCAGGACCGCTGTGAGTGACAGATTGCATTACTTACTTGCATATGTTTCGGTACTTATTGGTGATTGCAACTGACTTGTATGGAAACATCTGTTGCTGCTTGTTCATTGGTTACTTAATTGTATGTTAGGAACATATGATAGACACTGCTGAAACCGGACAACTGCTTCTGCATTTTCCTTCCTTACTTGCATTGCTCAGGACCGCTGTGAGTGATAGATTGCATTACTTACTTGCATATGTTTCGGTACTTATTGGTGATTGTTACTGACTTGTATGGAAATATCTGTTGCTGCTTGTTCATTGGTTACTTAATTGTATGTTAGGAACTTAAGATAGACACTGCTGAAACCGGACTACTGCTTCTGCATGTTCCTTGATTACTTGCATTGCTCAGGACCACTGTGAGCGACAGATTGCATTACTTACTTGCATATGTTTCGGTACTTATTGGTGATTGCAACTGACTTGTATGGAAACATCGGTTGCTGCTTGTTGATTGGTTACTTATTTGTATGTTAGGAACTTAAGATAGACACTGCTGAAACCGGAAAACTGCTTCTGCATGTTCCTTGATTACTTGCATTGCTCAGGACCGTTGTGAGTTACAGATTGCATTACTTACTTGCATATGTTTCGGTACTTATTGGTGATTGTTACTGACTTGTATGGAAATATCTGCTGCTGCTTGTTCCTTGATTACTAAATTGTATGCTAGGAACGTAAGATAGACACTGCTGAAACTGGACAACTGCTGCTGCGTGTTCCTTGATTACTAGCATTGCTCAGGACCGCAATGAGTAACAGATTGCATTACTTACTTGCATATGTTTCGGTACTTATTTGTGATTGTTACTGAGTTGTATGGAAACATCTACTGCTTCTTGTTCCTTGATTACTTAATTGTATGTTAGGAACGTATGATAGACACTGTTGAAACTGGACAACTGCTGCTGCATGTTCCTTGATTACTTGTATTGCTCAGGACGGCTGTGAGTGACAGATTGCGTTACTTAGTTGCATATGTTTCGATACTTATTGGTAATTCCAACTGACTTGTATGGAAACATCTGCTGCTGCTTGTTCATTGGTTACTTAATTGTATGTTAGGAACTTATGCTAGACACTGCTGAAACTGGACAACTGCTGCTGCATTTTCCTTGATTACTTGCATTTCTCAGGACCGCTGGGAGTGACAAGATTGCATTACTTACATGCATATGTTTCGGTACATATTGGTGATTGTTACTGGCTTGTATGGAAACATGTGTTGATGCTTGTTCCTTGATTACTTAATTGTATGTTAGGAATGTAGGATAGACGTTGTTAAAACTAGACAACTGCTGCTGCTGCTTCCTTGATTACTTGCATTGCTCAGGACCGCTGTTTGTGATAGATTGCATTACTTACTTGCATATGTTTCGGTACTTATTGGTGATTGCAACTGACTTGTATGGAAACATCTGTTGCTGCTTGTTCATTGGTTACTTAATTGTATGTTAGGAACTTAAGATAGACTCTGCTGAAACCGGACAACTGCTTCTGCATGTTCCTTGATTACTTGCATTGCTCAGGTTCGCTGTGAGTGACAGATTGCATTACTTACTTGCATATGTTTCGGTACTTATTGGTGATTGTTACTGAGTTGTATGGAAACATCTATTGCTGCTTGTTCCTTGATTACTTAATTGTATGTTAGGAACGTATGATAGACACTGTTGAAACTAGACAACTGCTGCTGCATGTTCCTTGATTACATGTATTGCTCAGGACGGCTGTGAGTGACAGATTGCGTTACTTAGTTGCATATGTTTCGATACTTATTGGTGATTCCAACTGACTTGTATGGAAACATCTGCTGCTGCTTGTTCCTTGGTTACTTAATTGTATGTTAGGAACTTATGATAGACACTGCTGAAACTGGACAACTGCTGCTGCATTTTCCTTGATTACTTGCATTGCTCAGGACCGCTGGGAGTGACAAGATTGCATTACTTACATGCATATGTTTCGGTACATATTGGTGATTGTTACTGGCTTGTATGGAAACATGTGCTGCTGCTTGTTCCTTGATTACTTAATTGTATGTTAGGAACGTAGGATAGACACTGTTAAAACTAGACAACTGCTGCTGCAGCTTCCTTGATTACTTGCATTGCTCAGGACCGCTATGAGTGACATATTGCATTACTTACTCGCACATGTTTCGGTACTTATTGGTGATTGCAACTGACTTGTATGGAAACATCTGTTGCTGCTTGTTCATTGGTTACTTAATTGTATGTTAGGAACTTATGATAGACTCTGCTGAAACCGGACAATTGCTTCTGCATGTCCTTGATTACTTGCATTGCTCATGACCGCTGTGAGTGACAGATTGCATTTCTTATTTGTATATGTTTCGGTACTTATTGGTGATTGTTACTGACTTGTATGGAAATATCTGTTGCTGCTTGTTCATTGGTTACTTAATTGTATGTTAGGAACTTAAGATAGACACTTCTGAAACCGGACTACTTCTTCTGCATGTTCCTTGATTACTTGCATTGCTCAGGACCGCTGTGAGTGACAGATTGCATTACTTACTTGCATATGTTTTGGTACTTGTTGGTGATTGCAACTGACTTGTATGGAAACATCTGTTGCTGCTTGTTCAATGGTTACTTAGTTGTATGTTAGGAACTTAAGATAGACACTGCTAAAACCGGACAACTGCTTCTGCATGTTCCTTGATTACTTGCATTGCTCAGGACCGTTGTGAGTGACAGATTGTATTACTTACTTTCATATGTATCGGTACTTATTGGTGATTGTTACTGACTTGTATGGAAATATCTGCTGCTGCTTGTTCCTTGATTACTAAATTGTATGCTAGGAACGTAAGATAGACACTGCGGAAACTGGACAACCGCTGCTGCGTGTTGCTTGATTACTAGCATTGCTCAGGACCGCAATGAGTGACAGATTGCATAACTTACTTGCATATGTTTCGGTACTTATTGGTGATTGTTACTGACTTGTATGGAAACATTTACTGCTGCTTGTTCCATGATTACTTAATTGTATGTTAGGAACGTATGATAGACACTGTTGAAACTGGACAACTGCTGCTGCATGTTCCTAGATTACTTGTATTGCTCAGGACGGCTGTGAGTGACAGATTGCATTACTTAGTTGCATATGTTTCGATACTTATTGGTGATTGCAACTGACTTATATGGAAACGTCTGCTGCTGCTTGTTCCTTGGTTACTTAATTGTATGTTAGGAACTTATGATAGACACTGCTGAAACTGGACAACTGCTGCTGCCTTTTCCTTGATTACTTGCATTGCTCAGGACCGCTGTGAGTGACAGATTGCATTACTTAATTACATATGTTTCGGTACTTATTGGTGATTGTTACTGACTTGTATGGAAACATCTACTGCTGCTTGTTCCATGATTACTTAATTGTATGTTAGGAACATATGATAGACACTGTTGAAACTGGACAACTGCTGCTGCATGTTCCTTGATTACTTGCATTGCTCAGGACCGCTGTGAGTGACAGATTGCGTTACTTAGTTGCATATGTTTCGATACTTATTGGTAATTCCAACTGACTTGTATGGAAACATCTGCTGCTGCTTGTTCATTGGTTACTTAATTGTATGTTAGGAACTTATGATAGACACTGCTGAAACTGGACAACTGCTGCTGCATTTTCCTTGATTACTTGCATTTCTCAGGACCGCTGGGAGTGACAAGATTGCATTACTTACATGCATATGTTTCGGTACATATTGGTGATTGTTACTGGCTTGTATGGAAACATGTGTTGATGCTTGTTCCTTGATTACTTAATTGTATGTTAGGAATGTAGGATAGACGTTGTTAAAACTAGACAACTGCTGCTGCTGCTTCCTTGATTACTTGCATTGCTCAGGACCGCTGTTTGTGATAGATTGCATTACTTACTTGCATATGTTTCGGTACTTATTGGTGATTGCAACTGACTTGTATGGAAACATCTGTTGCTGCTTGTTCATTGGTTACTTAATTGTATGTTAGGAACTTAAGATAGACTCTGCTGAAACCGGACAACTGCTTCTGCATGTTCCTTGATTACTTGCATTGCTCAGGTTCGCTGTGAGTGACAGATTGCATTACTTACTTGCATATGTTTCGGTACTTATTGGTGATTGTTACTGAGTTGTATGGAAACATCTACTGCTGCTTGTTCCTTGATTACTTAATTGTATGTTAGGAACGTATGATAGACACTGTTGAAACTAGACAACTGCTGCTGCATGTTCCTTGATTACATGTATTGCTCAGGACGGCTGTGAGTGACAGATTGCGTTACTTAGTTGCATATGTTTCGATACTTATTGGTGATTCCAACTGACTTGTATGGAAACGTCTGCTGCTGCTTGTTCCTTGGTTGCTTAATTGTATGTTAGGAACTTATGATAGACACTGCTGAAACTGGACAACTGCTGCTGCATTTTCCTTGATTACTTGCATTGCTCAGGACCGCTGGGAGTGACAAGATTGCATTACTTACATGCATATGTTTCGGTACATATTGGTGACTGTTACTGGCTTGTATGGAAACATGTGTTGCTGCTTGTTCCTTGATTACTTACTTGTATGTTAGGAACGTAGGATAGACACAGTTAAAACTAGACAACTGCTGCTGCAGCTTCCTTGATTACTTGCATTGCTCAGGACCGCTGTGAGTGACAGATTGCATTACTTACCTGCATATGTTTCGGTGCTTATTGGTGATTGCAACTGACTTGTATGGAAACATCTGTTGCTGCTTGTTCATTGGTTACTTAATTATATGTTAGGAACTTATGATAGACTCTGCTGAAACCGGACAACTGCTTCTGCATGTTCCTTGATTACTTGCATTGCTCAGGACCGTTGTGAGTGACAGATTGTATTACTTACTTGCATATGTTTCGGTTCTTATAGGTGATTGTTACTGACTTGTATGGAAATATCTGTTGCTGCTTGTTCATTGGTTACTTAATTGTATGTTAGGAACTTAAGATAGACACTGCTGAAACCGGACTACTGCTTCTGCATGTTCCTTGATTACTTGCATTGCTTAGGACCGCTGTGAGTGAAAGATTGCATTACTTACTTGCATATGTTTCGGTACTTATTGGTGATTGCAACTGACTTGTATGGAAACATCTGTTGCTGCTTGTTCATTGGTTACTTAGTTGTATGTTAGGAACTTAAGATAGACACTGCTGAAACCGGACAACTGCTTCCGCATGTTCCTTGATTACTTGCATTGCTCAGGACCGTTGTGAGTGACAGATTGTATTACTTATTTGCATATGTATCGGTACTTATTGGTGATTGTTACTGACTTGTATGGAAATATCTGCTGCTCCTTGTTCCTTGATTACTAAATTGTATGCTAGGAACGTAAGATAGACACTGCTGAAACTGGACAACTGCTGCTGCGTGTTCCTTGATTACTAGCATTGCTCAGGACCGCAATGAGTGACAGATTGCATAACTTACTTTCATATGTTTCGGTACTTATTGGTGATTGTTACTGACTTGTATGGAAACATCTACTGCTGCTTGTTCCATGATTCTTAATTGTATGTTAGGAACGTATGATAGACACTGTTGAAACCGGACAACTGCTGCTGCATGTTCCTAGATTACTTGTATTGCTCAGGACGGCTGTGAGTGACAGATTGCATTACTTAGTTGCATATGTTTCGATACTTATTGGTTATTGCAACTGACTTGTATGGAAACGTCTGCTGCTGCTTGTTCCTTGGTTACTTAATTGTATGTTAGGAACTTATGATAGACACTGCTGAAACTGGACAACTGCTGCTGCCTTTTCCTTGATTACTTGCATTGCTCAGGACCGCTGTGAGTGACAGATTGCATTACTTAATTGCATATGTTTCGGTACTTATTGGTGATTGTTACTGACTTGTATGGAAACATCTACTGCTGCTTGTTCCATGATTACTTAATTGTATGTTAGGAACATATGATAGACACTGTTGAAACTGGACAACTGCTGCTGCATGTTCCTTGATTACTTGCATTGCTCAGGACCGCTGTGAGAGACAGATTGCATTACTTACTTGCATATGTTTCGGTACTTATTGGTGATTGTTACTGACTTGTATGGAAATATCTGTTGCTGCTTGTTCATTGGTTACTTAATTGTATGTTAGGAACTTAAGATAGACACTGCTGAAACCGGACTACTGCTTCTGCATGTTCCTTGATTACTTGCATTGCTTAGGACCGCTGTGAGTGAAAGATTGCATTACTTACTTGCATATGTTTCGGTACTTATTGGTGATTGCAACTGACTTGTATGGAAACATCTGTTGCTGCTTGTTCATTGGTTACTTAGTTGTATGTTAGGAACTTAAGATAGACACTGCTGAAACCGGACAACTGCTTCCGCATGTTCCTTGATTACTTGCATTGCTCAGGACCGTTGTGAGTGACAGATTGTATTACTTACTTGCATATGTATCGGTACTTATTGGTGATTGTTACTGACTTGTATGGAAATATCTGCTGCTCCTTGTTCCTTGATTACTAAATTGTATGCTAGGAACGTAAGATAGACACTGCTGAAACTGGACAACTGCTGCTGCGTGTTCCTTGATTACTAGCATTGCTCAGGACCGCAATGAGTGACAGATTGCATAACTTACTTGCATATGTTTCGGTACTTATTGGTGATTGTTACTGACTTGTATGGAAACATCTACTGCTGCTTGTTCCATGATTCTTAATTGTATGTTAGGAACGTATGATAGACACTGTTGAAACCGGACAACTGCTGCTGCATGTTCCTAGATTACTTGTATTGCTCAGGACGGCTGTGAGTGACAGATTGCATTACTTAGTTGCATATGTTTCGATACTTATTGGTGATTGCAACTGACTTGTATGGAAACGTCTGCTGCTGCTTGTTCCTTGGTTACTTAATTGTATGTTAGGAACTTATGATAGACACTGCTGAAACTGGACAACTGCTGCTGCCTTTTCCTTGATTACTTGCATTGCTCAGGACCGCTGTGAGTGACAGATTGCATTACTTAATTGCATATGTTTCGGTACTTATTGGTGATTGTTACTGACTTGTATGGAAACATCTACTGCTGCTTGTTCCATGATTACTTAATTGTATGTTAGGAACATATGATAGACACTGTTGAAACTGGACAACTGCTGCTGCATGTTCCTTGATTACTTGCATTGCTCAGGACCGCTGTGAGTGACAGATTGCATTACTTACTTGCATATGTTTCGGTACTTATTGGTGATTGTTACTGACTTGTATGGAAATATCTGTTGCTGCTTGTTCATTGGTTACTTAATTGTATGTTAGGAACTTAAGATAGACACTGCTGAAACCGGACTACTGCTTCTGCATGTTCCTTGATTACTTGCATTGCTCAGGACCACTATGAGTGACAGATTGCATTACTTATTTGCATATGTTTCGGTACTTATTGGTGATTGCAACTGACTTGTATGGAAACATCTGTTGCTGCTTGTTGATTGGTTACTTATTTGTATGTTAGGAACTTAAGATAGACACTGCTGAAACCGGACAACTGCTTCCGCATATTCCTTGATTACTTGCATTGCTCAGGACCGTTGTGAGTGACAGATTGTATTACTTACTTGCATATGTATCGGTACTTATTGGTGATTGTTACTGACTTGTATGGAAATATCTGCTGCTGCTTGTTCCTTGATTACTAAATTGTATGCTAGGAACGTAAGATAGACACTGCTGAAACTGGACAACTGCTGCTGCGTGTTCCTTGATTACTAGCATTGCTCAGGACCGCAATGAGTGACAGATTGCATAACTTACTTGCATATGTTTCGGTACTTATTGGTGATTGTTACTGACTTGTATGGAAACATCTACTACTGCTTGTTCCATGATTACTTAATTGTATGTTAGGAACGTATGATAGACACTGTTGAAACTGGACAACTGCTGCTGCATGTTCCTTGATTACTTGTATTGCTCAGGACGGCTGTGAGTGACAGATTGCATTACTTAGTTGCATATGTTTCGATACTTATTGGTGATTGCAACTGACTTGTATGGAAACGTCTGCTGCTGCTTGTTCCTTGGTTACTAAATTGTATGTTAGGAACTTATGTTAGACACTGCTAAAACCGGACTACTGCTTCTGCATGTTCCTTGATTACTTGCATTACTTAATTGCATATGTTTCGGTACTTATTGGTGATTGTTACTGACTTGTATGGAAACATCTACTGCTGCTTGTTCCATGATTACTTAATTGTATGTTAGGAACATATGATAGACACTGTTGAAACTGGACAACTGCTGCTGCATGTTCCTTGATTACTTGCATTGCTCAGGACCGCTGTGAGTGACAGATTGCATTACTTACTTGCATATGTTTCGGTACTTATTGGTGATTGTTACTGACTTGTATGGAAATATATGTTGCTGCTTGTTCATTGGTTACTTAATTGTATGTTAGGAACTTAAGATAGACACTGCTGAAACCGGACTACTGCTTCTGCATGTTCCTTGATTACTTGCATTGCTCAGGACCACTATGAGTGACAGATTGCATTACTTACTTGCATATGTTTCGGTACTTATTGGTGATTGCAACTGACTTGTATGGAAACATCTGTTGCTGCTTGTTGATTGGTTACTTATTTGTATGTTAGGAACTTAAGATAGACACTGCTGAAACCGGAAAACTGCTTCTGCATGTTCCTTGATTACTTGCATTGCTCAGGACCGTTGTAAGTTACAGATTGCATTACTTACTTGCATATGTTTCGGTACTTATTGGTGATTGTTACTGACTTGTATGGAAATATCTGTTGCTGCTTGTTCATTGGTTACTTAGTTGTATGTTAGGAACTAAAGATAGACACTGCTGAAACCGGAAAACTGCTTCTGCATGTTCCTTGATTACTTGCATTGCTCAGGACCGTTGTGAGTTACAGATTGCATTACTTACTTGCATATGTTTCGGTACTTATTGGTGATTGTTACTGACTTGTATGGAAATATCTGCTGCTGCTTGTTCCTTGATTACTAAATTGTATGCTAGGAACGTAAGATAGACACTGCTGAAACTGGACAACTGCTGCTGCGTGTTCCTTGATTACTAGCATTGCTCAGGACCGCAATGAGTAACAGATTGCATTACTTACTTGCATATGTTTCGGTACTTATTGGTGATTGTTACTGAGTTGTATGGAAACATCTACTGCTGCTTTGTTCCTTGATTACTTAATTGTATGTTAGGAACGTATGATAGACACTGTTGAAACTGGACAACTGCTGCTGCATGTTCCTTGATTACTTGTATTGCTCAGGACGGCTGTGAGTGACAGATTGCATTACTTAGTTGCATATGTTTCGATACTTATTGGTGATTGCAACTGACTTGTATGGAAACATCTGCTGCTGCTTGTTCCTTGGTTACATAATTGTATGTTAGGAACTTATGATAGACACTGCTGAAACTGGACAACTGCTGCTGCATTTTCCTTGATTACTTGCATTGCTCAGGACCGCTGGGAGTGACAAGATTGCATTACTTACTTGCATATGTTTCAGGACATATTGGTGATTGTTACTGGCTTGTATGGAAACATGTGCTGCTGCTTATTCCTTGATTACTTAATTGTATGTTAGGAACGTAGGATAGACACTGTTAAAACTAGACAACTGCTGCTGCAGGCTCCTTGATTACTTGCATTGCTCAGGACCGCTGTGAGTGACAGATTGCATTACTTACTTGCATATGTTTCGGTACTTATTGGGGATTGCAACTGACTTGTATGGAAACATCTGTTGCTGCTTGTTCATTGGTTACTTAATTGTATGTTAGGAACTTATGATAGACTCTGCTGAAACCGGACAACTGCTTCTGCATGTTCCTTGATTACTTGCATTGCTCAGGACCGCTGTGAGTGACAGATTTCATTACTTACTTACATATGTTTCGGTACTTATTGGTGATTGTTACTGACTTGTATAGAAATATCTGTTGCTGCTTGTTCATTGGTTACTTAATTGTATGTTAGGAACTTAAGATAAACACTGCTGAAATCGGACTACTGCTTCTGCATGTTCCTTGATTACTTGCATTGCTCAGGACCGCTGTGAGTGACAGATTGCATTACTTACTTGCATATGTTTCGGTACTTATTGGTGATTGCAACTGACTTGTATGGAAACATCTGTTGCTGCTTGTTCATTGGTTACTTAATTGTATGTTAGGAACTTATGATAGACACTGCTGAAACCGGACAACTGCTTCTGCATTTTCCTTCATTACTTGCATTGCTCAGGACCGTTGTGAGTGACAGATTGCATTACTTACTTGCATATGTTTCGGTACTTATTGGTGATTGTTACTGACTTCTATGGAAATATCTGCTGCTGCTTGTTCCTTGATTACTAAATTGTATGCTAGGAACGTAAGATAGACACTGCTGAAACTGGACAACTCCTGCTGCGTGTTCCTTGATTACTAGCATTGCTCAGGACCGCAATGAGTGACAGATTGCATTACTTACTTGCATATGTTTCGGTACTTATTGGTGATTGTTACTGACTTGTATGGAAACATCTACTGCTGCTTGTTCCATGATTACTTAATTGTATGTTAGGAACGTATGATAGACACTGTTGAAACTGGACAACTGCTGCTGCATGTTCCTTGATTACTTGTATTGCTCAGGACGGCTGTGAGTGACAGATTGCATTACTTAGTTACCACAAACAGTACACGTCATAAAAGTACATTTCATTAAGAAATAATATTACTATTGTCTGATACCAGAGGTCCACATACCTGATTCAAAAGCTACAAGATACTTAATTACAAATTAAGTTAAAGATATGATGGTGGTCTAATCTAGCTTCTAAAATCTTCAATCAGAGTGCGGAAGATTGAACAAGCTACCCGAGACCGCAATTATCTTTACAAAATAGGCATCAGCAATAATTCCAAAAGTCAGCAATCATCAAGTATCCAAATTCACTTAGCCTGGGACGAACTACCTGCTTTAGTCTTGGCCTTATCAGTTTTTCCTGTAAAGAGAGTTGTCATGACAGAGTAAGCTAACATTGCTTAGTGAGTTAACAGAGTACCATTAGTTACCACACATATATAACATACTATCAGCTCATGTCGGTAAGTCAACACGTCAGGTACGGCAAGGATTTGGGAGTCAACCCAATCTGTATTCCCATGTGTAAGGCCGAAGCCCTACGGGAAGTGTATGGAAACGAGTCAGATAGGAAAGGAATCTGCAGAATTCCTTCCTGTGAATGGAGATCTCGCCTTCGGTCCGAGCAGTTTATGCAGTATGCAGAGGCAAATGTATCAACAATCAAGTAAGAAGTAAGCATGATAAGTATTTACATAAAATGTAAAAGTGAACATGCAATTCAAGGCATTTCAGATATCTAGCTTCAATAATGACAAAAGTAAGTTCCTATCATACAATAAGTATTCAAGAAACAGACAACCATAACAAGTGTTTCCATACAATTCAGTAACAATCACCAATGAGTATTGAAATATATGCATGTACTCAATGTAATCTGTCACTCACAGTAGTCCTGAGCAAGGTAACTTAGTCAGTTAGTGCTTAACGAATTAAGCCGTCCAATTTACTCTGTCAAACCGGCTGGTTCCTGCAGTTCAGTTTCAAGTTTGGTATATTAATGTCAAGATTGTAACATGATCTATATAACCCTAGTTATATAATCAGGTTATTGCCATATCTTATTGTCAAGTCTGTGGTAGTTCCTAACGTCCCAGAGTGAGTCTATTCTTATCATTGATCCATTAAGCCAACAGGAACTCCCTTAGATCCATACCAGGGTATATCCTAGAGTTCTTTTCAGATTACTATGGTCCATAATTACAGATATATGGCCTTGAAACAAAGCCAACCATATTACTAACAAGGTGAATCATGACATACAATTTCTAAGGGTTCATATAGGGCCTGTTAATTTAGTTGTGCATAAAATAGTTATGTATCTTGAAACTTGTGAGTTTTATCATAATCATAAGATACTTTCAATTACATTTACACATAACATAAGGTTGATCAATAACTTAATCTGATTTAGGAATTTATCTTAGGCTTGAAACTAAACCAGATTCGAATTAATAGGGCAGAATCGAACAAAAACATATTCGAATAGGTACAGATTCGAACAGCAACAGATTCGAACAGCATCCTCGAATCTAGGGGATTAGATTCGAAATCAACAAATTCTAGTCTAGGGGAGATAGATTCGAAGGCAACAAGTTCGAGTCTAGCTAATCAGATTCGAAGACAACAATTTCGAGTCTAGGGGGAATAGATTCGAAATCAACACTTTCGAATCTATACATGAATTTCTCGAATTTGTTCTTCTTGTTCATCGATTTTCCAGGTTTTAGCAACTAAACATGAACATAAATGAGGGAGAAATAGTCACTAACCTTTGTCCAAGTTTAAAGTATTCGATTCTAGACGTTTTCCAAGCAAAATCAGGTCCTAAACAAGAGCAAATCAGCTTCGAATGAAGAGAGTTTGAGCAAACTCGAGTTTGCTCTTCAAAACCGAACCAAAAGATAGAAAAAGGGTCGATCTTACCTCAAATCGGAACCAAATCGAACATGCAATGACAGATTAGTGTAGAGCTCGACGATATCTATCCGATGACGTAAAAATCACGAGAATCCGGTGAACCGTTTAGGAGAAAAGTTAGAGAGAAGGTGAGGTTGTAGAGAGAGAGAGAGTTCTAAGTTGCTAAACCAAGGAAATGAGGTGGAAGGGCTCTATTTATAGGAAATAGAGAAAAATCAGATTTTCTACTGAATTTCTGGAATTGACCAACTTTATTCTTAACAATCTAACTTGCATTTTCAGATGCAAATAATAGCAAGGAAGTTCTAGATTTGCTATAATTATCTTTTAGACTAATTTTTATTCATTTTAGTCCATTTCGTCATTTTCAGTCTTTAATTTGTCAATTAGCTAAATTTAATTATTAACTTTACTTCAGCTAATTTGGGGCAAGTTTTCATAATTAATTATAACTTAATATAATTAACTATTAAAAATTCATGTTTTCGGTTAATTACTAATAATTTGACAAAATTGCTTAATTATCCAAAGTTTGATGCTGTAATTTATATTTTATAAATTACGGGCTGTTACAGTCTTCCCCCGTTAAATTGATTCCGTCCTCGGAATCGACTAAGACAGAAATAACTTTGGATATTTTTGCCTAATCTCGTCTTCTCGCTCCCAAGTTTGCGCAGATCCCTTATGGTATTTTCATTGAACTAACACCATTGGAATTTCCTTGTTGCGCAATTTCAAAACTTTATGATCGATTATACGCTCGGGCTCTTCTTCGTATCGCAACTGCTCGTCAATTTGTACGTCTTTCCAAGGAATTGCAGCTTCAGCGTCAATCAAACACTTTCGAAGATTACTAACGTGAAATACATCATGAATCCCAGACTTTTCGGCAGGCAACTTTAACCTGTAGGCTTGCAATCCTACTCGCTCGAGAATTTCAAAAGGACCAACAAATCGAGGGCTCAACTTCCCCCGTTTACCAAACCTTACTATCCCTTTTCTTGGCGAGACCTTCAACAACACTTTATCACCAACCTCAAACACAATTGGCTTACGGCTTCGATCATGATATTTATTTTGTCTGTCTTGAGAAGTCTGTATCCGCTGTCGAATCAACTGTAGCTGATCATGGGCTTCTTGCAAAATGGCTGGTCCTGAGATCGGACGTTCACCTGTTTCCCTCCAACAGGTTGGAGTTCGGCATCGACGTCCGTACAAAAGCTGATATGGTGGCATGCCAATAGTCGAGTGATAACTATTGTTGTAAGCAAATTCTACAAATGGAAGGTGAGTATCCCAATTTCCACCGAGATCAATCACACAGGCGCGTAGCATATCTTCCAAAGTCAAAATCGTTCGCTCACTTTGCCCGTCAGTTTCAGGATGATAAGCGGTGCTCATCTTAAGTTCGGTACCTAGTCCATTCTGAAAGGCCTTCCAAAAGCGAGAAGTAAATCTGCTGTCACGGTCAGATACAATAGACAATGGCACACCATGTCTAGTCACGATTTCTTTCATGTACAATTCAGCTAGATTTTCGAGGCGTTCATCTTCACGTATGGGTAGGAAATGGGCTGACTTAGTGAGTCGATCCACTATTACCCATATAGAGTCATGATTCCGCTTAGTCCTGGGCAGCTTCGTCACAAAGTCCATGGTTATATGGTCCCACTTCCATTCTGGGATTGGCAATGGTTGTAGTTCCCCATACGGCTTCTGATGTTCAGATTTGACTTGTAAGCAAGTCATGCAATTTTCTACATATCGACCTACATCCTTCTTCATTCCAGGCCACCAATATTCCGTCCTCAAATCTTGATACATTTTTGTAGAACCAGGATGTATCGCAAATTTCGACATATGAGCCTGCGACAAAATCTGATCACGAACACCTCCTAATCTGGGAACCCATATTCTATTCATGAACCGTCTAAGACCACGATTGTCAAGGGTCAGCTTGGTCACATAAGTAACCATACGTTCGGATTTTAGGTTCTCATCTCGAATGGCTTCAGATTGAGCGGCAATTAACAACTTAGGCAGAGCAGACTCCATAACGACAGAAGTCAAGGCATAACATCGGATATAATGGTTCTGTCCGGATTTGCGGCTTAAGGCATCTGCTACTATGTTTGCTTTACCTGGATGGTAAAGGATCTCACAGTCATAGTCTTTAATCAATTCCGTAGATCGCCTTTGTCGCATATTCAGCTCTTTTTGGTCAAATATATACTTCAGACTTTTGTGATCTGTATATAATTTACATCTAGTCCCATACAGATAATGCCGCCAAATCTTCAATGCAAAGGTTACGACTGCAAGCTCCAAATCATGTGTCGGATAAATCTTTTCATGCGCCTTTAGCTGCCTTGATGCGTAGGCAATTACTTTATCCCTCTGCATCAGCACACAGCCTAATCCCATCTTAGAAGCATCACTATAGACTACAAAATCATCATTACCCTCAGGTAAGGCCAAAACCGGTGCTTCAATTAGCTTACGCTTCAGAGTCTCAAAGGCTCGTTCTTGAGATTCATTCCATTCAAACTTAACTTCTTTCTTTGTCAGGCTAGTTAAAGGCACTGCAATCTTAGAGAAATCACGGATAAATCTTCGGTAATAGCCCGCTAAACCCAAGAAACTTCGAACTTCAGATACGTTTTTCGGTGCTTCCCACTTCTGAACCGCATCTACTTTCGATGGATTCACGGCTATTCCCTCACCCGAGACAATATGTCCTAAAAATTGCACCTGGCGTAACCAGAATTCACATTTGGAGAACTTTGCGTAGAGTCGCTCTTTTCGTAACAATTCTAGCAATTCTCGCAAATGCATCGCATGATCAGATTCAGACTTAGAGTAAACTAAAATGTCATCAATGAAGACTATCACTGATTTGTCCAGCATTGGTCTACATACTCTATTCATGAGGTCCATAAATGCGGCCGGGGCATTTGTGAGACCGAACGGCATTACTAGGAATTCAAAATGGCCATAACGAGTACGAAATGCAGTTTTCGGTACGTCAGATTCAAATACCTTGAGTTGATGATATCCAGATCGAAGATCAATCTTCGAGAAGTAACTAGCCCCTTGCAGTTGATCAAACAAGTCATCAATTCTAGGCAGTGGGTATCGGTTCTTAATAGTTACTTTATTTAGCTCCCGATAATCGATACACATGCGAAAGGTACCATCTTTCTTCTTTACAAAAAGAACCGGAGCACCCCAAGGGGAAGTACTCGGACGAATAAACCCTTTTTCTAATAATTCCTGCAACTAGCTCATCATTTCCTTCATTTCATTCGGAGCAAGGCGGTAAGGAGCTTTTGCGATAGGAGCTGTGTCAGCCTGACTGTCTGCTTGATACAGACTTCTCAAGACAGACAAAAGAAATATCATGATCGAAGACGTAAGCCAATTGTGTTTGAGGTCGGTGATAAAGTGTTGTTGAAAGTTTCGCCAAGAAAAGGGATAGTAAGGTTCGGCAAACGGGGGAAGTTGAGTCCTCGATTTGTTGGTCCTTTCGAATTTCTCGAGCGTGTGGGACTGCAAGCCTACAGATTGAAGTTGCCTGCCGAAATGTCTGGGTTACATGATGTATTTCACGTTAGTAATCTTCGAAAGTGTTTGTGTAACATCCAAGTTTCCACAAACAGTACACGTCATAATATTTCATTTCATTAAGTAATAAATATTACTAATTGTTTGATACCACAGGTCCATCAGCATGAATACTTAATTACAACAATAATTTAAAGATCAAAAGGTGGTCTAAACTAGCTTCTAAATCTTCAATCAGAGTGCGGAAGACTGAACAAGCTACCCGAGACCGCATCATCTTTTCAAAATAGGCGTCATCAAAAGTCCAAAAGTCTGCTATTCATCAAAGTCCAGATTCACTTAGCCTGGGACGAACTACCTGCTATGGTCTTGCCTTTATCAGCTTTTCCTGAAAAAGAGTTGTCATGACAGAGTAAGCTAACAATGCTTAGTGAGTAAACAGAGTTCCATTAGTTACCACACACATAACATACTATCAGCTCCTGTCGGCAAATCACTACGTCAGAGACGTCAAAAAGGTTGGGAGACAACCCAGTTGGTATTCCCATGTGTAAGGCCGAAGCCCTACGGGAAGTGTATGGAAACAAGTCAAATAGGAAAGGAATCTGCAGAATTCCCTCCTGTGAATGGAGATCTCACATTCGGTCCTGTCGGATAATGCAGTATGCAGCGGCAAGTATATAAACAGTCAAGTAAGCAGTAAGCATGATACGTATTTACATAAATGTAAAAGTGAACATGCAATCAAGGCAATTCAAGTGTCTAGCTTCAGTAATGTCAAAAATACGTTTCTATGATACAATATAGTATTAAAGAAACATGCAGCAACAATCGGAAGTTTCCATACAGTCAATACATTCACCAATAAGTATCGAAATATATGCAAGTAATTAATGAAATCTGTCACTCACAGTGGTCCGTAGTCAGATAATGCTTAACGAATTAAGCGGTTCAGTTTACTCTGTCAAATCGACGGGTTCCTGCATTTCAGTTTCAAGTCTGGCATATTAATGTCAAGTCTGTGACATAATCTATATAACCCTAGTTACATATTCAGGTTATTGTCAATTCTGGCTGTCGAGTCTGAGGTAGTTCCTATCGTCCCAAGGTGAGTCTATTCTTATCAGATTAATACGATTCATCTAATTACAGATGTGTGGCCTTGAAACAAAGCCAATCGTATTACTTAGCAAGTTGAACAGGTCATACACATTCTAAGGGTTCGTACAGAGTCTGTTAATTCATTTGTGCATAAAATAGATATGCAACTTGAACTTGTGAGTTTAATCATAATCAAACAATACTTTCAATTTCCTTAGGTTGTTTAATAACTTAATCTGATTTAGAAATTTAACTTTGGCTAGGAACAAAATCAGATTCTAATTAAGGAGATAGATTCGAACACACATACACATTCGAATCTAGTGGATTAGATTCGAACACATACCTTCGAGTTTAGGGTATTAGATTCGAAACACACATTCATTCGAGTTTAGGAGGTCAGATTCGAAGCACACACACATTAGATTCTAGGGGATAGATTCGAAGTAGGCCTTAGATTCTAGGATAGATTCGTAACTAGCACCCCTTCGAGTCTAGGGGTTAGATTCGAAACCATAACCCTTCGAGTCTAGGGGTTAGATTCGAAAATATCACACATTCGAGTCTAAGCAAGGATTTTCGAATCTGTTCTACATGTTCAACGTTTTTTCCAGGTTTTAGCTACTAAACATGAACATAGATGACAGAAAAATAGATACTAACCTTCGTCCAAGCTATATCCTTCGACTATAGAGTTTTCCAAGCCAAAACAGGTCCTAAACGAGGGCAAATCAGCTTCGAAAGAATAGAATTTGAGCAAACTCGAGTTTGCTCTTTCAAAACCGAACCAAAAGACAGAAAAGGGGTCGATCTTACCTCAAATCGGGACCAAAACAAACATGCAATGACAGAATATTGTAGAGCTTGACGATCTCTATCCGTTGACGTATAAATCACGAGAATCCGACGGTTCGTTTAGGAGAAATTCTAGAGAGAAGGTGAGGGTGTAGAGAGAGAGAGAGAGAGATTCAAGTCTTCCAAACTTAAGAAATGAGGGGGAAATGCCCTATTTATAGGAAAATAGGGAAAAATCAGATTTTCTACTGAATTTCCGGAATCGACCAACTTTTATTCCCAATAATCCGATTTGCATATTTGACTTTTAGTCACATTTTTATTCATTTTAGTCCGTTTCATCATTTTCAGTCTTTAATTTGTCATTTAGCTGAATTTTAATTATTAATTTTATTTCAGCTAATTTCGGGCAACTTTCCATAATTAATTATAACTTAATATAATTAACTATTTAAAATTCATGTTTTCCGTTAATTACTAATATTTGGATAAAATTGCTTTATTATCCAAAGTCCGCTGCTGTAATTTATATTTAATAAATTACGGGCCGTTACAATCTTCCCCCGTTAAATTGATTCCGTCCTCGGAATCGACTAAGACAGGAATAACTTCGGATACTTCTGCCTAATCTCGTCTTCTCGTTCCCAAGTTTGTGCAGATCCCTTATGGTATTTCCATTGGACTAACACCATTGGAATTTCCTTGCTGCGCAATTTCGAAACCTTATGATCGATTATACGCTCGGGCTCTTCTTCGTATCGCAACTGCTCATCAATTTGCACGTCTTTCCAAGGAATCACAGCTTCAGCGTCAGCTAAACACTTTCGAAGATTACTCACATGAAATACATCATGAATCCCAGTCATTTCGGCAGGCAACTTCAATCTGTAGGCCTGCAATCCTACACGCTCGAGAATTTCAAAAGGACCCACAAATCGAGGGCTCAACTTCCCCCGTTTGCCGAACCTTACTATTCCTTTTCTTGGCGAGACCTTCAGCAACACTTTATCTCCAACTTCAAACGCGATTGGTTTCCGTCTTTTATCATGATACTTCTTTTGTCTGTCTTGAGAAGTCTGAATCCGCTGTCGAATCAACTGTAGTTGGTCATGGGCTTCTTGCAAAATCGCTGGTCCAGAGATCGGCCGTTCACCTGTTTCCCTCCAACAGGTTGGAGTTCTGCATCGACGTCCGTACAAAAGCTGATATGGAGGCATACCAATAGTCGAGTGATAACTATTGTTATAGGCAAACTCCACAAACGGCAGGTGAGTATCCCAACTTCCACCGAGATCAATCACACAGGCACGTAACATATCTTCAAAGGTCAAAATCGTTCTCTCACTTTGCCCGTCCGTTTCAGGATGATAGGCGGTGCTCATCTTAAGTTCAGTTCCTAGTCCGTTCTGAAAAGCCTTCCAAAAACGAGAAGTAAATCTGCTGTCACGGTCCGATACTATAGACAATGGCACACCATGTCTAGTCACGATTTCCTTTACGTACAACTCAGCTAACTTTTCGAGGCGTTCATCTTCACGTATGGGTAGGAAATGGGCTGACTTAGTAAGTCGATCCACTATTACCCATATAGAGTCATGATTCCGCTTAGTCCTGGGCAGTTTCGTCACAAAGTCCATGGTTATGTGGTCCCACTTCCATTCCGGGATTGGCAATGGTTGTAGTTCCCCATACGGCTTCTGATGTTCCGATTTGACTTGTAAACAAGTCATGCAATTTTCTACATATCGTCCTACGTCCTTCTTCATTCCAGGCCACCAATAATCCGTTTTCAAATCTTGGTACATTTTAGTAGAACCAGGATGTACCAAAAATTTCGGCATATGAGCTTCCGACAGAATTTGATCACGAATACCTCCTAGTCTGGGAACCCATATTCTATTCATGAACCGTCTAAGACCACGATTATTAAGGGTCAGCTTGGTCACATAAGTAACCATACGTTCAGATTTCAAGTTCTCATCCCGAATGGCTTCGGTTTGAGCGGCAATAACCGACTCAGGCAAGGCAGACTCCAAAACAACAGAAGTCAAAACATAACATCGGGTATAATGGTCTTGTCCGGTTTTGCGGCTTAGGGCATCTGCTACAATGTTTGCTTTACCTGGATGGTAAAGGATCTCACAGTCATAGTCTTTAATCAATTCCATAGATCGCCTTTGTCGCATATTCAGCTCTTTCTGGTCAAATATATACTTCAGACTTTTGTGATCGGTATATAACTTGCATCTAGTCCCATACAGATAATGCCGCCAAATCTTCAGTGCAAAAGTCACGGCTGCAAGCTCCAAGTCATGCGTCGGGTAATTCTTTTCATTCGTCTTTAGCTGCCTTGATGCGTAGGCAATTACTTTATCCCTTTGCATCAGCACACAGCCTAATCCCATCTTAGAAGCATCACTATAGACTACAAAATCATCATTACCCTCAGGTAAGGCCAGGATCGGTGCTTCAATTAGCTTATGTTTCAGAGTCTCAAAGGCTCGGTCTTGAGATTCATTCCATTCAAACTTAGCTTCTTTCTTCGTCAGACTGGTTAAAGGCACCGCAATCTTGGAGAAATCACGGATAAATCTTCGGTAATAGCCCGCTAAACCCAAGAAACTCCGAACTTCAGATACGTTTTTCGGCGCTTCCCACTTCTGAACCGCATCAACCTTTGATGGATCTACGGCTATCCCCTCACCCGAGACAATATGTCCTAAAAATTGCACCTGGCGTAACCAGAATTCACATTTGGAGAATTTTGCATAGAGTCGCTCCTTTCGTAACAATTCTAGCAATTCTCGCAAATGCATCGCATGATCAGATTCAGACTTAGAGTAAATCAAGATGTCATCAATGAAGACTATCACTGATTTATCCAGCATTGGTCTACATACCCTATTCATGAGGTCCATAAATGCGGCCGGGGCATTTGTGAGACCAAACGGCATTACTAGGAATTCAAAATGGCCATATCGAGTACGAAATGCAGTCTTCGGTACGTCAGACTCAAATACTTTGAGCTGATGATATCCAGATCGGAGATCAATCTTTGAAAAATAACTAGCCCCTTGCAGTTGATCAAACAAGTCGTCAATTCTTGGCAGAGGGTATCGGTTCTTGATAGTTACCTTATTTAACTCCCGATAATCGATACACATGCGAAAGGTACCATCCTTCTTCTTAACAAAAAGAACCGGAGCACCCCAAAGAGAAGTACTCGGACGAATAAACCCTTTTTCCAATAACTCCTGCAACTGACTCATCATTTCCTTCATTTCATTTGGAGCAAGACGGTAAGGGGCTTTCGCGATAGGAGCAGCACCCGGTACAAGGTCAATATGGAATTCGATTTGACGATCTGGTGGCAAACCAGAGATGTCATCCGGGAATACGTCAGGGAAATCTCGAACTACAGGTACATCAGACACGGTATTTTTAACTTCTTTAGCATCTATGGCATAGGCTAAATAGGCGGAACAACCTTTGGTTAGGCATTTTCGGGCTTTCATTACAGAGATGAGACCTAAATTTCGAGTCTTTCTATCGCCATAAACATAACGTTCAATTCCTTCGGGGGTTCTAATTCTAATTATCCTTTTAGCACAAAGGATTTCAGCATTATTTGTCATAAGCCAGTCCATTCCTATAATAACATCGAACTCTCTAATCCACATCGGTATCAAGTCAACGTCTGAGGAGAGGTCATCAATCACTAGCTTACAGGAACGAAAGACTCTATTCACAGTCACAAAATTCGAGCTAGCAGTTTCTATGTCTAAGGGTGCAGGTAACATCACAGGGGCAAAATCAAACTGTTTAGCAAACCTTTCAGACACATACGACAGATTAGAGCCAGAGTCAAATAAGATTAAGGCAGGCATATCATTAACAAGAAATGTACCCGTGACGACGTCAGCAGTCTCTTTTGCCTCTTCGGCTGTCATCTGAAAGGATCTCGGTTGATTCCTCGGAGCAGAGGAACCCTTGACTGATTGCTGAGGTGAAGATGCAGGCGGAGGAACAAATCGGGGTCGGGTACAGTCTTTAGCATGGTGCCCCAACGTAATGCAGTTTCGACAAGCCTCACTGCGCCTGGGACATTCTGACCTATCGTGACCGCTCTGTCTACAGCAGTAACATTTAACGAACGCAGGATCGCATTTCCCTTCATGAATTTGCTTGCAGCGAGGACAAGCAGGCTTTGGTGCCGAGGTCACAGCATACGACTTAGCTTTCTTGGAAGACTGCTTATCTCCCTTCTTCGAACTTTCACTCTTCTTTTCAGCTCTCTCAGATTTTTCCTTCTTATTAGATTTAGCAATAAAAGGACATGCGCGCTCAGGATAGATTTCAAGCTCACCTACCCTAGCAATTTCCACTGCCTCAATATAACTTCTCGGTCTGCCAGATTTCACAAACTTTCGAATTTCTCTATCCAAACCATCCACAAAAAGATCCCTTCGCCTTTCATCAGTATCGACAGGGTGATCAGATAATAGCGAGAGCCTGGTAAATTCCAGCTCATAGTCTGTTACAGATCTTGTACCTTGCTGAAACGATAGCAGGGTTTTCTCCATCTGGCGCTTAACATCCTGAGGGCAGTATTTCTCCTTCAGATGAATCTTGAATTGATCCCAAGTAATGGATTTCTCCATTGCATCAGACATGGGATTTGTGATAGACTTCCACCAACGGCCGGCTCCATCTTCCAACATTCCCGTTGCAAACGTCACCTTGTCTTTTTCACCACACTTGGAGAGTTTAAACGCTTTCTCCACATTCGCGACCCAGTCCATAGCTTTAACAGGATCAGATGACCCCGCAAACGTACGAGCCCCACATTTCTTAAAGTCTACGAACGTACACTCTCGTCCCACCTTAACGTGATGGTCAGAGGAATCAGTCTCACTGTCATCAGAGGGCTCCTGTCTATGTTTCCTCTTTCGGTCTTTCTTTGCTTGCTGCTAACATTTCTCCTAAGACTTCAGTTACTAACTCCTGCAACTTAAAAAAGAAAAAATGTTCTCGCAACCTAAGTTCTCTTCACGGCGCTGTAAATAAATTCAATTTCACGCTGGTTTACTTCTCAGTCCTGGCATCACTGCTAT
>JAANYP010006023.1:26023-53598 GCA_020465985.1 Centrapalus pauciflorus | reverse complement strand
GATCTTTAGATTATTGTTGTAATTAAGTATTTTGCAGATGGGCCTGTGGTATCAAACAATTAATTTTATTTATGAAATGAAATATTACGTGTACTGTTTGTGGTAATTAGATGTTACAAAGTTGGTATCAGAGCAGCAGTTTAATCATCGGATTGGCCACCCGATACTTAAACTACTGGTATGGTATGGACTATGTGACTCTGAATTCCCGAACAAGTCACCGAGGCCTAGGGTAACCTAATTAGTAAAGGACTACCCACACAACTTGACCTAAGATAGGCAAATGATGACTGATAGGATGGGGAAGGGATTGACTGCTTGATACTGACTTGAATTTGACTTGACTTTGTACCAGCCTGATTGGCTGACTGCCTTCATATCAATGAATTTAGATGTGATTATCTGACGTAGGAATTATGACTTGAATTGTGCTTATTTGAATCAGGAAATAATAGCTATTTCCTTTATATTTTCAGCCAATGGCTGATAAGAATCCGACTGTTGCCGGTTCCTCAAGGGTTGATAAAGCTGCTGATGCTGCAGCTGATCAACACAAAGAATCTGTTCACGTAGAGGAATTAGGCACTGACCCTGAAAATACTGCTAATGACTCAAGCAGTACTGCCACCCCTGTGCCTCCCCAGCAGGCTCAATTGATTGACCTCGTTCATAAGTTGAATGAGGATAACCGTAGGCAGATGCAGCTTATGATGGATAGAAATCGATTACAGACTGATATGGCAGTTGAAGACCGATTTAGGGAGATTAAGGATTTGCTGACCAAGGGTAAAACAGTAATGCAGACTGACGAAGTAAACCAGCGCGAAATGGAATTTAAGCGCCGTGAAGAAGAACTTAGGTTGCGAGAACTTAAGTTACAAGAATTAGAACTGAAGCATAGGGAAGAAATGTTAGCAAAGCCGAAGAAAGACAGGAAGAGGAAACATAGACATGTGTCCTCTGATGAAAGTGAAACTGACTCTTCTGACCATCACGTTAAGGTAGGACGTGAGTGTACATTTGTTGATTTCAAGAAATGTGGGGCTCGTACATTTGCGGGGTCATCTGATCCTGTTAAGGCTATGGACTGGGTCGCGAATGTGGAGAAAGCGTTTAAACTCTCCAAGTGTAATGAAGAAGATAAGGTGACATTTGCGACGGGAATGTTGGAAGATGGAGCTGGTCGTTGGTGGAAGTCAATTACGAATCCCATGTCTGAAGCAATGGAGAAATCCATTACTTGGGATCAATTTAAGATTCATCTGAAAGAAAAGTACTGCCCCCAGGATGTTAAGCGCCAGATGGAGAAAACCCTGATATCTTTTCAGCAAGGTACAAGATCCGTGACGGACTATGAGCTGGAATTTACCAGGCTCTCGCTATTATCTGATCACCCTGTTGATACCGACGAAAGGAGAAGAGATTTATTTGTGGATGGTCTGGATAGAGAGATCCGGAAGTTTGTGAAATCTGGTAGGCCGAGAAGTTATATTGAGGCAGTGGAAATTGCTAGGGTAGGTGAACTTGAAATCTATCCTGAGCGAGCATGTCCTTTTATTGCTAAATCTAATAAGAAGGAAAAATTTGAGAGAGCTGAAAAGAAGAGTGAAAATTCGAAGAAGGGAGATAAGCAGTCTTCCAAGAAAGCTAAGTCGTATGCTGTGACCTCGACGCCAAAGCCTGCTTGTCCTCGCTGCAAGCAAACTCATGAAGGGAAATGCGATCCTGCGTTCGTTAGATGTTACTGCTGTAGACAGAATGGTCATGATCGGTCAGAATGTCCCAGGCGTGATGAGGCTTGTAGAAACTGCATTACGTTGGGGCATCATGCTAAAGATTGTACCCGACCCCGATTTGTTCCTCCGCCTACATCTTCACCTCAGCAATCAGTCAAAGGTTCTTCTGCCCCGAGGAATCAACCGAGATCTTTCCAGATGACAGCCGAAGAGGCAAAAGAGACTGATGACGTCGTCACGGGTACATTTCTTGTTAATGATATGCCTGCCTTAATCTTATTTGACTCTGGCTCTAATCTGTCGTATGTGTCTGAAAAGTTTGCTAAACAGTTTGATTTTGCCCCTGTAATGTTACCTGCACCCTTAGACATAGAAACTGCTAGCTCGAATTATGTGACTGTGAATAGAGTCTTTCGTTCCTGTAAGCTAGTGATTGATGACCTCTCCTCGGACATTGACCTGATACCGATGTGGATTAGGGAGTTCGATGTTATTATAGGAATGGACTGGCTAATGAAGAATATTGCTGAAATCCTTTGTGCTAAAAGGATAATTAGAATTAGAACCCCCGAAGGAAGTGAACGTTATGTTTTTGGCGATAGAAAGACTCGAAATTTAGGTCTCATCTCTGTAATGAAAGCCCGAAAGTGCCTAACCAAAGGTTGTTCCGCCTATTTAGCCTATGCCATAGATGCTAAAGAAGTTAAAAATACCGTGTCTGATGTACCTGTAGTTCGAGACTTCCCTGACGTATTCCCGGATGACATCTCTGGTTTGCCACCAGATCGTCAAATCGAATTCCATATTGACCTTGTACCGGGTGCTGCTCCTATCGCGAAAGCCCCTTACCGACTTGCTCCGAATGAGATGAAGGAAATGATGAGTCAGTTGCAGGAATTATTGGAAAAAGGGTTTATTCGTCCGAGTACTTCTCCTTGGGGTGCTCCGGTTCTTTTCGTTAAGAAGAAGGATGGTACCTTTCGCATGTGTATCGATTATCGGGAGTTAAATAAGGTAACTATTAAGAACCGATACCCTCTGCCTAGAATTGATGACTTGTTTGATCAACTGCAAGGGGCTAGTTATTTTACAAAGATTGATCTCCGATCTGGATATCATCAGCTCAAAGTATTTGAGTCTGACGTACCGAAGACTGCATTTCGTACTCGATATGGCCATTTTGAATTTCTGGTAATGTCGTTCGGTCTCACAAATGCCCCGGCCGCATTTATGGACCTTATGAATAGGGTATGTAGACCAATGCTGGATAAATCAGTGATAGTCTTCATTGATGACATCTTGATTTACTCCAAGTCTGAATCTGATCATGCGATGCATTTGCGAGAATTGCTAGAATTGTTACGAAAGGAGCGACTCTATGCAAAATTCTCCAAATGTGAATTCTGGTTACGCCAGGTGCAGTTTTTAGGACATATTGTTTCGGGTGAGGGAATAGCCGTAGATCCATCAAAGGTAGATGCGGTTCAGAAGTGGGAAGCGCCGAAAAACGTATCTGAAGTTCGAAGTTTCTTGGGTTTAGCGGGCTATTACAGAAGATTTATCCGTGATTTCTCCTAGATTGCGGTGCCTTTAACCAGTCTGACGAAGAAAGAAGTTAAGTTTGAATGGAATGAATCTCAAGATGGAGCCTTTGAGACTTTCAAGCGTAAGCTAGTAGAAGCGCCGATTCTGGCCTTACCTGAGGGTAATAATGATTTTGTAGTCTATAGTGATGCTTCTAAGATGGGATTAGGCTGTGTGTTGATGCAAAGGGATAAAGTAATTGCCTACGCATCAAGGCAGCTAAAGGCGCATGAGAAGAATTATCCGACGCATGACTTGGAGCTTGCAGCCGTGACTTTTGCACTGAAGATTTGGCGGCATTATCTGTATGGGACTAGATGCAAGTTATATACAGATCACAAAAGTCTGAAGTATATATTTGACCAGAAAGAGCTGAATATGCGACAAAGGCGATCTATGGAATTGATTAAAGACTATGACTGTGAAATCCTTTACCATCCAGGTAAAGCAAACGTTGTAGCAGATGCCCTAAGCCGCAAAACCGGACAAGACCATTATACCCGATGTTATGCTTTGACTTCTGTTGTTTTGGAGTCTGCCTTGCCTGAGTCGATTATTGCCGCTCAAACCGAAGCCATTCGGGATGAGAACTTGAAATCTGAACGTATGGTTACTTATGTGACCCAGCTGACTCTTGATAATAGCGGTCTTAGGCGGTTCTTGAATAGAATATGGGTTCCCAGACTAGGAGGTATTCGGAATCAAATTCTGTCGGAAGCTCATATGTCGAAATTTTCGATACACCCTGGTTCTACTAAAATGTATCAAGATTTGAGGACGGAATATTGGTGGCCTGGAATGAAGAAGGACGTGGGGCGATATGTAGAAAATTGCATGACTTGTTTACAAGTCAAATCTGAACATCAGAAGCCGTATGGGGAACTACAACCATTGCCGATCCCGGAATGGAAGTGGGACCACATAACCATGGACTTTGTGACGAAGCTGCCCAGGACTAAACGGAATCATGACTCTATATGGGTAATAGTGGATCGACTTACTAAGTCAGCCCATTTCCTACCCATACGTGAAGATGAACGCCTCGAAAAGTTAGCTGAATTATACATGAAAGAAATCGTGACTAGACATGGTGTGCCATTGTCTATAGTATCGGACCGTGACAGCAGATTTACTTCTCGTTTTTGGAAGGCTTTTCAGAATGGACTAGGAACTGAACTTAAGATGAGCACTGCCTATCATCCTGAAACTGACGGGCAAAGTGAGAGGACAATTTTGACCCTAGAAGATATGTTACGTGCCTGTGTGATTGATCTCGGTGGAAGTTGGGATACTCACCTGCCGTTTGTGGAGTTTGCTTATAACAATAGTTATCACTCGACTATTGGTATGCCTCCATATCAGCTTTTGTACGGACGTCGATGCCGAACTCCAACCTGTTGGAGGGAAACAGGAGAACGCCCGATCTCTGGACCAGCGATTCTGCAAGAAGCCCATGACCAACTACAGTTGATTCGACAGCGGATTCAGACTTCTCAAGACAGACAAAAGAAGTATCATGATAGAAGACGTAAACCAATTGCGTTTGAAGTTGGAGATAAAGTGTTGTTGAAGGTCTCGCCAAGAAAAGGAATAGTAAGGTTCGGCAAACGGGGGAAGTTGAGCCCTCGATTTGTGGGTCCTTTTGAAATTCTCGAGCGTGTAGGATTGCAGGCCTACAGATTGAAGTTGCCTGCCGAAATGACTGGGATTCATGATGTATTTCATGTGAGTAATCTTCGAAAGTGTTTAGCTGACGCTGAAGCTGTGATTCCTTGGAAAGATGTGCAAATTGATGAGCAGTTGCGATACGAAGAAGAGCCCGAGCGTATAATCGATCATAAGGTTTCGAAATTACGCAACAAGGAAATTCCAATGGTGTTAGTTCAATGGAAATACCATAAGGGATCTGCGCAAACTTGGGAACGAGAAGACGAGATTAAGCAGAAGTATCTGAAGTTATTCCTGCCTTAGTCGATTCCGAGGACGGAATCAATTTAACGGGGGAAGATTGTAACAGCCCGTAATTTATTAAATACAAATTACAGCAACAGACTTTGGATAATAAAGCAATTTTATCCAATTATTAGTAAATAACTGAAAATATGAATCTGTGATAATTAATTATATTAAGTTATAATTAATTATGAAATGTTGCCCAAAATTTAGCTGAAATTAAGTTAATAATTAAAATTCAGCTAAATGACAAATTAAAGGCTGAAAGTGACGAAACGGACTAAAATGAATAAAAATGTGACTAAAAGACAAATATGCAAATCGGATTGTTGGGAAATAAAGTTGGTCAATTCCGGAAAATTCAGTAGAAAATCTGATTTTTCCCTATTTTCCCTATAAATATGACCTCCCCTCCTCATTTCTTAGGTTTGGAAATCTAAGAACTCTCTCCTCCTTCTCTCTCTAAGTTACATCTTCTCTCTAGCTTTTCTACTAATCGAACCGTCGGATTCTCGTGATTCATACGCCATCGGATAGAGATCGTCGAGTTCTTCACGAATCTACCATTGCATGTTTGATTTCGTCCGGATTTGAGGTAAGATCGACCATTTTTCTGACTTTTGGTTCGGTTTTGAAAGAGCATTTTCGAGTTTGCTCATTTTCCCTTCATTTGAAGCTGATTTGCTTCCGTTTAGGACCTGTTTTTGCTTGGAAATCATCCATAGTCGAAGGTTATAGCTTGGACGAAGGTTAGTATCTATTTTTCCTCATTTATGTTCAAGTTTCGTAGTTAAAGACCTGGAAAACCGTTGAACTTGTAGAACAAACTCGAGTTATTCATGTGTTCGAATCTAATCACTCAGACTCGAGGATGTGCAGTTCGAATCTACTCCCCTTAGAATCTAATTTATGTGTTTCGAATCTGTCTTGCTAGATTCGAATATGAGTGTATCGAATCTGACCCTCCCTAGACTCGAATGTAGGCCTTCGAATCTGTCTAAGCCCATCCTATGTATGCATTCGAATCTATAGATTCGAAATAGGGTGGTTCGAATCTAACTTCTTTGATTCGAATCTGTGTTTGTTCCTAGCCAAAGTTAAATTCCTAAAAATCAGATTAAGTGATTAAACAACCTATTGTATGAAAGGTATCTTTAGATATTGATTAAACTCACAAGTTTAAGATGCATATCTATAATATGCACAAATAAATTAACAAACTCTGTTTGAACCCTTAGAATTTGTATGTCCTGTTCACCTTGCTAAGTAATACGATTGGCTTTGTTCAAGGCCACACATCTGTAATTAGATGAATCGTATTAATCTGATAAGAATAGACTCACCTTGGGACGATAGGAACTACCTCAGACTCGATAACCAGAATTGACAATGACCTGAATATATAACTAGGGTTATATAGATTATGACTCAGACTTGACATTAATATGCCAGACTTGAAACTGAAATGCAGGAACCCGTTGATTTGACAGATTAAACTGAACCGCTTAATTCGTTAAGCATTATCTGACTACGGACCACTGTGAGTGACAGATTTCATTAATTACTTACATATATTTCGATACTTATTGGTGAATGTAGTGACTGTATGGAAACTTCCGATTGATTGCTGCATGTTTCTTTAATACTATAATGTATCATAGAAACGTACTATTGACATTACTGAAGCTAGACACTTGAATTGCTTTGATTGCATGTTCACTTTTACATTTTATGTAAATACGTATCATGCTTACTGCTTACTTGACTGTTTTTATACTTGCCGTTGCATACTGCATTATCCGACAGGACCGAATGTGAGATCTCCATTCACAGGAGGGAATTCTGCAGATTCCTTTCCTATCTGACTTGTTTCCATACACTTCCCGTAGGGCTTCGGCCTTATACATGGGAATACTGACTGGGTTGTCTCCCAACCTTTTTGCCGTCTCTGACGTATTGCCGACAGGAGCTGATAATATGTTATATGTGTGTGGTAACTAATGGAACTCTGTTAACTCACTAAGCTTTGTTAGCTTACTCTGTCATGACAACTCTTTTTCAGGAAAAGCTGATAAAGGCAAGACCATAGCAGGTAGTTCGTCCCAGGCTAAGTGAATCAGGACTTGGATGAATAGCTGACTTATGGATTTTGATGACGCCTATTTTGTAAAGATAATGCGGTCTCGGGTAGCTTGTTCAGTCTTCCGCACTCTGATTGAAGATTTAGAAGCTAGTTAGACCACCATTTGATTTTAATATATTGTTGTAATTAAGTATTCATGCTGTTGGACCTGTGGTATCAAACAATTCGTAATATTTATTACTTAATGAAATGATATATATTATGACGTGTACTGTTTGTGGTAATTGGATGTTACAGGACGATATGTGGAAAATTGCATGACTTGTTTACAAGTCAAATCTGAACATCAGAAGCCGTATGGGGAACTACAACCATTGCCAATCTCGGAATGGAAGTGGGACCACATAACTATGGACTTTGTGACGAAGCTGCCCAGGACTAAGCGGAATCATGACTCTATATGGGTAATAGTGGATCGACTTACTAAGTCAGCCCATTTCCTACCCATACGTGAAGATGAACGCCTCGAAAAGTTAGCTGAATTGTACATGAAAGAAATCGTGACTAGACATGGTGTTCCATTGTCTATATCGGACCGTGACAGCAGATTTACTTCTCGTTTTTGGAAGGCTTTTCAGAATGGACTAGGGACTGAACTTAAGATGAGCACCGCTTATCATCCTGAAACTGACGGGCAAAGTGAGAGAACGATTTTGACCTTAGAAGATATGTTACGTGCCTGTGTGATTGATCTCGGTGGAAGTTGGGATACTCACCTGCCGTTTGTGGAGTCTCCTTATAACAATAGTTATCACTCGACTATTGGTATGCCTCCCTATCAGCTTTTGTACGGACGTCGATGCCGAACTCTAACATGTTGGAGGGAAACAGGTGAACGCCCGATCTCTGGACCAGCGATTTTGCAAGAAGCACACGACCAACTTCAGTTGATTCGACAGCAGATTCAGACCTCTCAAGATAGACAAAAGAAGTATCATGATAGAAGACGGAAACCAATTGCGTTTGAAGTTGGAGATAAAGTGTTGCTGAAGGTCTCGCCAAGAAAAGGAATAGTAAGGTTCGGCAAACGGGGGAAGTTGAGTCCTCGATTTGTTGGTCCTTTTGAAATTCTCGAGCGTGTAGGATTGCAAGGCTACAGAGTAAAGCTGCCTGCCGAAATATCTGCAATTCATGATGTATTTCACGTTAGTAATCTTCGCAAGTGTTTAGTTGACGCTGAAGCTGCGATTCTTTGGAAAGAAGTGCAAATTGACGAGCAGTTGCGATACGAAGAAGAGCCCGAGCGTATAATCGACCATAAGGTTTCGAAATTGCGCAACAAGGAAATTCCAATGGTGTTAGTTCAATGGAAATTCCATAAGGGATCTGCGCATACTTGGGAACGAGAAGACGAGATTAGGCAAAAGTATCCGAAGTTATTCCTGTCTTAGTCGATTCCGAGGACGGAATCAATTTAACGGGGGAAGATTGTAACAGCCCGTAATTTATTAAATATAAATTACAGCATCAGACTTTGGATAATAAAGCAATTTTATCCAAATATTAGTAATTAACCGAACACATGAATCTTAAATAGTTAATTATATTAAGTTATAATTAATTATGAAAAGTTGCCCCAAAATTAGCTGAAATAAAGTTGATAATTAAAATTCAGCTAAATGACAAATTAAAGACTGAAAATGACGAAACGGACTAAAACGAATAAAAATATGACTAAAAGACAATTATTGCAAATCTAGAACTCCTTTGCTATTAATTGCATCTGAAAAGCAAACCAGATTGTTAGGAATAAAAGTTGGTCAATTCCGGATATTCAGTAGAAAATCTGATTTTTCTCTCTATTTTCTATAAATAGAGCATCTCCTCCTCATTTCCTTGGTTTGGAAGACTAGAACTCTCTCTCTCTCTCTCTCTCTCTCTACAATCTGACTTCTCTCTAGATTTTCACCTAAACGATCCGTCGGATTCTCGAGATTTATACGCCATCGGTTAGATATCGTCGAGCTCTACAAGAATCTACCATTGCATGTTAGATTTCGTCCGGATTTAAGGTAAAATCGACCCCTTTTTCTGACTTTTAGTTCGGTTTTGTTGAGCAAATTCGAGTTTGCTCATATCCCTTTCATTTGAAGCTGATTTGCTCCCGTTTAGGACTTGTTTTTGCTTGGAAATCACCTCTAATCGAAGGATATATCTTGGACGAAGGTTAGTAACCATTTCTCTATCATATATGTTCATATTTAGTTGATAAAACCTGGAAAATCGTTGAACATGTAGAACAGATTCGAAAATCCATGATTAGACTCGAAATTAGTTGAATTCGAATCTAACCCCCCCCCCTAGATTCGAAATATGCCTCGAATGTATTGTGTAATTCGAATCTGAGGATGCCTTCGAGTCTATGAACACTTTGAATCTATTGTTGGCCTTCGAATCTGTGAATGGGTTCGAATCTAGGGAGCTTCGAGTCTAGGTAGGTGTCTCGAATCAATGTAGTTCGAATCTATAGATTCGAATGATGTGTGATTCGAATCTGTCTCCCTTAATTCGAGTTTGATTATGTTCCAAGCCTAAGATTAATTCCTAAATCGGATTAAGTTATTAAACAACCTAATGAAATTGAAAGTATCGTTTAATTATGATAAAACTCATAAATTTCAAGTTGCATAACTATTTTATGTACAAATAAATTAACAGACTCTGAATGAACTCTTAGAAATCGTATGTCATGATTCACCTAGCTAGTAATATGATTGGCCTCGTTTCAAGGCCACATATATGTAATTAGGGATCGTATTAATCTGATAAGAAAAGACTCACCTTGGGACGATAGGAACTACCTCAGATTCGACAGATGACAATAACCTGAATATATAGCTAGGGTTATATAGTTCATGTTACAGACTTGACAATAATATACCAGACTTGAAACTGAACTGCAGGAAACCGCCGATTTGACAGAGTAAACTGAACAGCTTAATTCGTTAAGCATTATCTGACTACGGACTACTGTGAGTGACAGATTTCATTGATTACTTGCATATGTATCGATACTTATTGGTGAATGTCATTGACTGTATGGAAACTTCCGATTGATGCTGCATGTTTCTTTAATACTATATTGTATCTTAGAAACGTATTTTGACATTTCTGAAGCTTGACACTTGAATTGCCTTGATTGCATGTTCACTTTTACATTTTATGTAAACACTTATTATTGACACTTGAATTGCCTTGATTGCATGTTCACTTTTACATTTTATGTAAACACTTATTATGCTTACTGTTTACTTGACTGTTCATATATTTGCCGCTGCATACTGCATTATCCGACAGGACCGAATGTGAGATCTCCATTCACAGGAGGGAATTCTGCAGATTCCTTTCCTATATGACTTGTTTCCATACACTTCCCGTAGGGCTTCGGCCTTACACATGGGAATACTGACTGGGTTGCCTCCCAACCTTTTGCCGTCTCTGACGTATTGACTTGCCGACAGGAGCTGATTGTATGATATATATGTGTAGTAACTAATGGAACTCTGTTAACTCACTAAGCAATGTTAGCTTACTCTGTCATGACAACTCTTTTTCAGGAAAAGCTGATAAGGGCAAGACCATAGCAGGTAGTCCGTCCCAGGCTAAGTGAATCTGGACATTTGATGAATAGCAGACTTTTGGACTTTTTGCTGACGCCCATTTTGAAAAGATGATGCGGTCTCAGGTAGCTTGTTCAGTCTTCCGCACTCTGATTGAAGATTTAGAAGCTAGTTTAGACCACCATTTGATCTTTAACTTATTGTTGTAATTAAGTATTCAGGCTGATGGACCTGTGGTATCAAACAATTAGTAATATTTATTACTTAATGAAATGAAATATTATGACGTGTACTGTTTGTGGTAACTTGGATGTTACAGGAACGTATGATAGACACTGCTGTAAGTGGACAACTGCTGTTGCTTGCTCCTTGATTACTTGCATTGCTCAGGACCACTGTGAGTGATAGATTACATTACTTATTTGCATATGTTTCGGTACTTATTGGTGATTGTTACTGACTTGTATGGAAACATCTGCTGCTGCTTGTTCCTAGATTACTTAATTGTATCCAAGGAACGTATGATAGACAACGCTGAAACTGGACAACTGCTGCTCCATGTTCGTTGATTACTTGCATTGCTCAGGACCGCTGTAAGTGACATATTGCATTACTTACTTGCATATGTTTCGGTACTTATTGGTGATTGTTACTGACTTGTATGAAACATCTGATGCAGTTTGTTCCTTGATTACTTAATTGCATACTAGTAACATATGATAGACACTGCTGTAAGTGGACAACTGATGCTGCATGTTCCTTGGTTACTTGCATTGCTCAGGACCGTTGTGAGTGATATATTGCATTACTTACTTGCATATGTTTCGATACGTATTGGAGATTGTTACTGACTTGTATGGAAACATCTGCTGCTGCTTGTTCCTTGATTACTTAATTGTATGCTAGAAACGTACGATAGACACTGCTGAAACTAGACAATTGTAGTTGCATGTTCCTTGATTACTTGCATTGCTCAGGACCGTTGATAGACATTGATGAAACTGGACAACTGCTGTTGCATGTTCCTTGATTACTTGCATTGCTCTGGACCGCTGTGAGTGGCAGATTGCATTACTTACTTGCATATGTTTCGGTACTTATTGGTGATTGATACTGACTTGTATGTAAACATCTGCTGCTGCTTGTTCCTTGATTACTTAATTGTATGCTAGGAACGTATGATAGACACTGCTGAAACTGGACAACTGTAGTTGCATGTTCCTTGGTTACTTGCATTGCTCAGGATCGTATGATAGACACTGATGAAACTGGACAACTGCTGCTACATGTTCCTTGATTACTTGCATTGCTCCGGACCGCTGTGAGTGACAGATTGCATTACTTACTTGCATATGTTCCGGTACTTATTGGTGATTGATACCGACTTGTATGGAAACATCTACTGCTGCTTGTTCCTTAATTACTTAAATGTATGATAGGAACGTATGATAAACACTGCTGTAAGTGGACAACTGCTGGTGCTTGCTCCTTGATTACATGCATTGCTCAGGACCACTGTGAGTGATAGATTGCATTACTTAGTTGCATATGTTTCGGTACTTATGGGTGATTGTTACTGACTTGTATGGAAACATCTGCTGCTGCTGCTTGTTCCTTGATTACTTAATTGTATGCAAGGAACGTATGATAGACAACGCTGAAACTGGACAACTGCTGCTGCATGTTCGTTGATTACTTGCATTGCTTAGGACCGCTGTAAGTGACATATCGCATTACTTACTTGCATATGTTTCGGTACTTATTGGTGATTGTTACTGACTTGTATGAAACATCTGATGCAGTTTGTTCCTTGATTACTTAATTGCATACTAGTAACATATGATAGACACTGCTGTAACTGGACAACTGATGCTGCATGTTCCTTGGTTACTTGCATTGCTCAGGACCGCTGTGAGTGACATATTGTGTTACTTACTTGCGTATGTTTCGGTAGGTATTGGTGATTGATACTGACTTGTATGGAAACATCTGCTCCTGCTTGTTCCGTGATTACTTAATTGTATGCTAGGAATGTATGATAGACACTGCTGAAACTGGACAACTGCTGTTGCATGTTCCTTGATTACTTGCATTGCTCAGTTTCGCTGTGATTGCGTTACTTACTTGCATATGTTTCGGTACGTATTGGAGATTGTTACTGACTTGTATGGAAACATCTACTGCTGCTTGTTCCTTGATTACTTAATTGTATGCTAGAAACGTATGATAGACACTGCTGAAACTAGACAACTGTAGTTGCATGTTCCTTGATTACTTGCATTGCTCAGGACCGTTGATAGACATTGATGAAACTAGACAACTGCTGTTGCATGTTCCCTGATTACTCGCATTGCTCTGGACCGCTGTGAGTGGTATATTGCATTACTTACTTGCATATGTTTCGGTACTTATTGGTGATTGATACTGACTTGTATGTAAACATCTGCTGCTTGTTCCTTGATTACTTAATTGTATGCTAGGAACGTATGATAGACACTGCTGAAACTGGACAACTGTAGTTACATGTTCCTTGGTTACTTGCATTGCTCAGGATCGTATGATAGACACTGATGAAACTGGACAACTGCTGCTACATGTTCATTGATTACTTGCATTGCTCCGAACCGCTGTGAGTGACAGATTGCATTACTTACTTGCATATGTTCCGGTACTTATTGGTGATTGATACTGACTTGTATGGAAACATCTACTGCTGCTTGTTCCTTGATTACTTAAATGTATGATAGGAACGTATGATAGACACTGCTGTAAGTGGAAAACTGCTGTTGCTTGCTCCTTGATTACTTGCATTGCTCAGGACCACTGTGAGTGATAGATTACATTACTTATTTGCATATGTTTCGGTACTTATTGGTGATTGTTACTGACTTGTATGGAAACATCTGCTGCTGCTTGTTCCTAGATTACTTAATTGTATGCAAGGAACGTATGATAGACAACGCTAAAACTGGACAACTGCTGCTGCATGTTCGTTGATTACTTGCATTGCTCAGGACCGCTGTAAGTGACATATTGCATTACTTACTTGCATATGTTTCGGTACTTATTGGTGATTGTTACAAACTTGTATGAAACATCTGATGCAGTTTGTTCCTTGATTACTTAATTGCATACTAGTAACATATGATAGACACTGCTGTAAGTGGACAACTGCTGCTGCATGTTCCTTGGTTACTTGCATTGCTCAGGACCGCTGTGAGTGACATATTGCATTACTTACTTGCATATGTTTCGGTACTTATTGGTGACTGATACTGACTTGTATGGAAACATCTGCTCCTGCTTGTTCCATGATTACTTAATTGTATTCTAGGAACGTATGATAGACACTGCTGCTGCATGTTACTTGATTACTTGGATTGCTCAGTTTCGCTATGATTGCACTACTTACTTGCATATGTTTCGGTACGTATTGGAGATTGTTACTGACTTATATGGAAACATCTGCTGCTGCTTGTTCCTTGATTACTTAATTGTATGCTAGAAACGTATGATAGACACTGCTGAAACTAGACAACTGTAGTTGCATGTTCCTTGATTACTTGCATTGCTCAGGACCGTTGATAGACATTGATGAAACTGGACAACTGCTGTTGCATGCTCCTTGATTACTTGCATTGCTCTTGACCGCTGTGAGTGGCAGATTGCATTACTTACTTGCATATGTTTCGGTACTTATTAGTGATTGATACTGACTTGTATGTAAACATCTGCTGCTGCTTGTTCCTTGATTACTTAATTGTATGCTAGGAACGTATGATAGACACTGCTGAAACTGGACAACTGTAGTTGCATGTTCCTTGGTTACTTGCATTGCTCAGGATCGTATGATAGACACTGATGAAACTGGACAACTGCTGCTGCATGTTCCTTGATTACCTGCATTGCTCCGGACCGCTGTGAGTGACAGATTGCATTACTTACTCGCATATGTTCCGGTACTTATTGGTGATTGATACCGACTTGTATGGAAACATCTACTGCTGCTTGCTCCTTAATTACTTAAATGTATGATAGGAACGTATGATAGACACTGCTGTAAGTGGACAACTGCTGGTGCTTGCTCCTTGATTACTTGCATTGCTCAGGACCACTGTGAGTGATAGATTGCATTACTTAGTTGCATATGTTTCGGTACTTATTGGTGATTGTTACTGACTTGTATGGAAACATCTGCTACTGCTTGTTACTTGATTACTTAATTGTATGCAAGGAACGTATGATAGACAACGCTGAAACTGGACAACTTCTGCTGCATGTTCGTTGATTACTTGCATTGCTTAGGACCGCTGTAAGTGACATATTGCATTACTTACTTGCATATGTTTCGGTACTTATTGGTGATTGTTACTGAGTTGTATGAAACATCTGATGCAGTTTGTTCCTTAATTACTTAATTGCATACTAGTAACATATGATAGACACTGCTGTAACTGGACAACTGATGCTGCATGTTCCTTGGTTACTTGCATTGCTCAGGACCGCTGTGAGTGACATATTGCGTTACTCACTTGCGTATGCTTCGGTAGGTATTGGTGATTGATACTGACTTGTATGGAAACATCTGCTCCTGCTTGTTCCGTGATTACTTAATTGTATGCTAGGAACGTATGATAGACACTGCTGAAGCTGGACAACTGCTGCTGCATGTTCCTTGATTACTTGCATTGCTCAGTTTGGCTGTGATTGCATTACTTACATGCATATGTTTCGGTATGTATTGGAGATTGTTACATACTTGTATGGAAACATCTACTGCTGCTTGTTCCTTGATTACTTAATTGTATGCTAGAAACGTATGATAGACACTGCTGAAACTAGACAACTGTAGTTGCATGTTCCTTGATTACTTGCATTGCTCAGGACCGTTGATAGACATTGATGAAACTGGACAACTGCTGTTGCATGTTCCCTGATTACTTGCATTGCTCTGGACCGCTGTGAATGGTAGATTGCATTACTTACTTGCATATGTTTCGGTACTTATTGGTACTTGATACTGACTTGTATGTAAATATCTGCTGCTGCTTGTTCCTTGATTATTTAATTGTATGCTAGGAACGTATGATAGACACTGCTGAAACTGGACAACTGTAGTTGCATGTTCCTTGGTTACTTGCATTGCTTAGGATCGTATGATAGACACTGATGAAACTGGACAACTGCTGCTGCATGTTCCTTGATTACTTGCATTGCTTCGAACCGCTGTGAGTGACAGATTGCATTACTTACTTGCATATGTTCCGGTACTTATTGGTGATTGATACTGACTTGTATGGAAACATCTACTGCTGCTTGTTCCTTGATAACTTAAATGTATGATAGGAACGTATGATAGACACTGCTGTAAGTGGACAACTGCTGTTGCTTGCTCCTTGATTACTTGCATTGCTCAGGACCACAGTGAGTGATAGGTTACATTACTTATTTGCATATGTTTCGGTACTTATTGGTGATTGTTACCGACTTGTATGGAAACATCTGCTGCTGCTTGTTCCTTGATTACTTAATTGTATGCAAGGAACGTATGATAGACAACGCTGAAACTGGACAACTGCTGCTGCATGTTCGTTGATTACTTGCATTGCTCAGGACCGCTGTAAGTGACATATTGCATTACTTACTTGCATATGTTTCAGTACTTATTGGTGATTGTTACTGACTTGTATGAAATATCTCATGCAGTTTGTTCCTTGATTACTTAATTGCATACTAGTAACATATGATAGACATTGCTGTAAGTGGACAACTGCTGCATGTTCCTTGGTTACTTGCATTGCTCAGGACCGCTGTGAGTGACATATTGCATTACTTACTTGCATATGTTTCAGTACTTATTGGTGATTGATATCGACTTGTATGGAAACATCTGCTCCTGCTTGTTCCATGATTACTTAATTGTATGCTAGGAACGTATGATAGACACTGCTGAAACTGGACAACTGCTGCTGCATGTTCCTTGATTACTTGCATTGCTCAGTTTCGCTGTGATTGCATTACTTACTTGCATATGTTTCGGTACGTATTGGCGATTGTTACTGACTTGTATGGATACATCTGCTGCTGCTTGTTCCTTGATTACTTAATTGTATGCTAGAAACGTATGATAGACACTGCTGAAACTAGACAACTGTAGTTGCATGTTCCTTGATTACTTGCATTGCTCAGGACCGTTGATAGACATTGATGAAACAGGACAACTGCTGTTGCATGTTCCTTGATTACTTGCATTGCTCTAGACCGCTGTGAGTGGCAGATTGCATTACTTACTTGCATATGTTTCGGTACTTATTGGGGATTGATACTGACTTGTATGTAAACATCTGCTGCTGCTTGTTCCTTGATTACTTAATTGTATGCTAGGAACGTATGATAGACACTGCTGAAACTGGACAACTGTAGTTGCATGTTCCTTGGTTACTTGCATTGATCAGGATCGTATGATAGACACTGACGAAACCGGACAACTGCTGCTGCATGTTCCTTGATTACTTGCATTGCTCCGGACAGCTGTGAGTGACAGATTGCATTACTTACTTGCATATGTTCCGGTACATATTGGTGATTGATACCGACTTGTATGGAAACATCTACTGCTGCTTGCTCCTTAATTACTTAAATGTATGATAGGAACGTATGATAGACACTGCTGTAAGTGGACAACTGCTGGTGCTTGCTCCTTGATTACTTGCATTGCTCAGGACCACTGTGAGTGATAGATTGCATTACTTAGTTGCATATGTTTCGGTACTTATTGGTGATTGTTACTGACTTGTATGGAAACATCTGCTACTGCTTGTTCCTTGATTACTTAATTGTATGCAAGGAACGTATGATAGACAACGCTGAAACTGGACAACTGCTGTTGCATGTTCGTTGATTACTTGCATTGCTTAGGACCGCTGTAAGTGACATATTGCATTACTTACTTGCATATGTTTCGGTACTTATTGGTGATTGTTACTGACTTGTATGAAACATCTGATGTAGTTTGTTCCTTGATTACTTAATTGCATCCTAGTAACATATGATAGACACTGCTGTAACTGGACAACTGATGCTGCATGTTCCTTGGTTACTTGCATTGCTCAGGACCGCTGTGAGTGACATATTGCGTTACTTACTTGCGTATGTTTCGGTAGGTATTGGTGATTGATACTGACTTGTATGGAAACATCTGCTCCGGCTTGTTCCGTGATTACTTAATTGTATGCTAGGAACGTATGATAGACACTGCTGAAGCTGGACAACTGCTGCTGCATGTTCCTTGATTACTTGCATTGCTCAGTTTGGCTGTGATTGCATTACTTACATGCATATGTTTCGGTATGTATTGGAGATTGTTACATACTTGTATGGAAACATCTACTGCTGCTTGTTCCTTGATTACTTAATTGTATGCTAGAAACGTATGATAGACACTGCTGAAACTAGACAACTGTAGTTGCATGTTCCTTGATTACTTGCATTGCTCAAGACCGTTGATAGACATTGATGAAACTGGACAACTGCTGTTGCATGTTCCCTGATTACTTGCATTGCTCTGGACCGCTGTGAATGGTAGATTGCATTACTTACTTGCATATGTTTCGGTACTTATTGGTACTTGATACTGTTTTGTATGTAAACATCTGCTGCTGCTTGTTCCTTGATTATTTAATTGTATGCTAGGAACGTATGACAGACACTGCTGAAACTGGACAACTGTAGTTGCATGTTCCTTGGTTACTTGCATTGCTCAGGATCGTATGATAGACACTGATGAAACTGGACAACTGCTGCTGCATGTTCCTTGATTACTTGCATTGCTTCGAACCGCTGTGAGTGACAGATTGCATTACTTACTTGCATATGTTCCGGTACTTATTGGTGATTGATACTGACTTGTATGGAAACATCTACTGCTGCTTGTTCCTTGATAACTTAAATGTATGATAGGAACGTATGATAGACACTGCTGTAAGTGGACAACTGCTGTTGCTTGCTCCTTGATTACTTGCATTGCTCAGGACCACAGTGAGTGATAGGTTACATTACTTATTTGCGTATGTTTCGGTACTTATTGGTGATTGTTACCGACTTGTATGGAAACATCTGCTGCTGCTTGTTCCTTGATTACTTAATTGTATGCAAGGAACGTATGATAGACAACGCTGAAACTGGACAACTGCTGCTGCATGTTCGTTGATTACTTGCATTGCTCAGGACCGCTGTAAGTGACATATTGCATTACTTACTTGCATATGTTTCAGGTACTTATTGGTGATTGTTACTGACTTGTATGAAATATCTGATGCAGTTTGTTCCTTGATTACTTAATTGCATACTAGTAACATATGATAGACACTGCTGTAAGTGGACAACTGCTGCATGTTCCTTGGTTACTTGCATTGCTCAGGACCGCTGTGAGTGACATATTGCATTACTTACTTGCATATGTTTCGGTACATATTGGTGATTGATACTGACTTGTATGGAAACATCTGCTCCTGCTTGTTCCATGATTACTTAATTGTATGTTAGGAACGTATGATAGACACTGCTGAAACTGGACAACTGCTGCTGCATGTTCCTTGATTACTTGCATTGCTCAGTTTCGCTGTGATTGCATTACTTACTTGCATATGTTTCGGTACGTATTGGCGATTGTTACTGACTTGTATGGATACATCTGCTGCTGCTTGTTCCTTGATTACTTAATTGTATGCTAGAAACGTATGATAGACACTGCTGAAACTAGACAACTGTAGTTGCATGTTCCTTGATTACTTGCATTGCTCAGGACCGTTGATAGACATTGATGAAACTGGACAACTGCTGTTGCATGTTCCTTGATTACTTGCATTGCTCTGGACCGCTGTGAGTGGCAGATTGCATTACTTACTTGCATATGTTTCGGTACTTATTGGTGATTGATACTGACTTGTATGTAAACATCTGCTGCTGCTTGTTCCTTGATTACTTAATTGTATGCTAGGAATGTATGATAGACACTGCTGAAACTGGACAACTGTAGTTGCATGTTCTTTGGTTACTTGCATTGCTCAGGATCGTATGATAGTCACTGATGAAACTGGACAACTGCTGTTGCATGTTCCTTGATTACTTGCATTGCTCCGGACCGCTGTGAGTGACAGATTGCATTACTTACTTGCATATGTTTTGGTACTTATTGGTGATTGATACTGACTTGTATGGAAACATCTGCTGCTGCTTGTTCCTTGATTACTTTGTTGTATGCTAGGAACGTATGATAGACAATGCTGAAACTGGACAATTGCTGCTGCATGTTCGTTGATTACTTGCATTGCTCAGAACCGTTGTAAGTGACATATTGCATTACTTACTTGCATATGTTTCGGTACTTATTGGTGATTGTTACTGATTTGTATGGAAACATCTGCTGCTGCTTGTTCCTTGATTACTTAATTGTATGTTAGGAACGTATGATAGACACTGCTGAAACTGGACAACTACTGCTGCATGTTCCTTGGTTACTTGCATCGCTCAGGACCGCTGTGAGTGACAGATTGCACTACTTACTTGCATATGTTTCGATACTTATTGGTGATTGTTACTGACTTGTATGGAAACATCTGTTGCTGCTTATTCCTTGATTACTTAATTTTATGTTAAGAACATATGATAGACACTGCTGAAACTGGACAACTGCTATTGCATGTTCCTTGATTACTTGCATTGCTCAGGACCGCTGTGAGTGATAGATTGTATTACTTACTTGCATATGTTTCGGTATTTATTGGTGATTTTTACTGACTTATATGGAAACATCTGCTGCTGCTTGTTCCTTGATTACTTAATTGTATGCTAGGAACGTATGATAGACACTGCTGAAACTAGACAACTGTTGTTGCATGTTCCCTGATTACTTGCATTGCTCAGGACCGCTATGAGTGACAGATTTCATTACTTACTTGCATATGTTTCGGTACTTATTGTTGATTGTTACTGACTTGTATGAAACATCTGATGCAGTTTGTTCCTTGATTACTTAATTGTATACTAGTAACGTATGATAGACACTGCTGTAAGTAGACAACTGCTGTAACATCCTCGGATTTAAATTATTGTATTTGAAGTTTATTAAGTTAAAATTTGTAATTTGCATAATTAAGTTGGACTATGAAAATGATTATGTGTTCAGTTATTTAAAGTTGGTTATGTGTTCAGTTATTTAAAGTTGGTTGTTATTTTAAGAAATTAAGGAATATTAAGAATGTCAAATTTTAGTTATTAAGTATGATTGTTTAAAAATTGGTGATGTTGAAAATAATGATGAAATCAGTATTTAATGGAACCGGATAAGTTGAGGGGCTGAAATTGTCAATAGCCGGAATTAAGGAATAAAAGACCATTGGTCTTTCATTTGAATGATACCTCTCTCTCTCTACAACTAAAGAATTCTCTCCATCTCTCTCTAAATCCTTGCTGAAAATTCAAAATTGTGAAGATAAATTCGTGGATTAAAACCAAGAAATTAACAAGATTCAAGTGGGAATTAAGGTAAGAAACATTATATCTCAATTTGGGATTTATTTGGAAGTTATAAAGATTCAAAATTCGGATTTATAAACTGAGAAATTGTTGATGCATGTGTGTTAAATCAGTGGAGAATCGATTGTTGAACATCACTGAAGCATCTGAAACAAGAATCATCGGTTAATTCGTCCTAAAATGTTAGAAATCTTAATTTTTGTAAGTTTTTAGTGTTCTTGAGGTTTTTCTTCAATTTTGATCCAATCTGGACGAATTAGAATGTTATGGATGTGAAAAATGATGTAGAAACGTTCATTATATGTTAGTATAGCATTATTATGAATTGCATGTTGTTAGATTTAAGTTTTGGCAATTTTTACCTTAAAAACCCGTAGCTGCGAAATAGCAAACCTGCATGTGAACTCGGCGAGTTCATAAGGAACTCGACGAGTACTCAAGAACAAGTTGAATAAATCTTCAAAAATTCATAAGTGTTGGATCCGAATTCGGTTGGGACCCGAATTCGGATGAGACCCGAAATTTGGATAAGACCGAAATCAAACTAAGAACCGAACTCGGAGGTGTCCGAATTCGGATGGGTCAACCCGAACTCGGATGGGTCAACCCAATCCGGATGTGTCCGAAATTCAACTAAGGGTCCGAAATTCGGACAGGAACTCGGCGAGTTCCGTGAGCCTACTCGGCGAGTTCTATGAGTTTTGGGGTAATTCGGATGGGTTTAAAAGGACCCGAATTAATGGACAATTAAACACACTTTTGGGATATCTTGTGTACTACTATAAGGCATATAATGGAGGGTTAAGTGGGAATAATAACAACTTGAATAACGGTATATAAAATGAGTTTTGGATGATGTTTCCGAATGTTGTAGCACTTTATTGTATACAAGTTGATGGTAAATTGTTAAAGAACATATAATGATAATATGTTTACCTTATGGAAATGAAACAGGTCCCTTGTGGTGTTGTTTAACCCACAGTGGGGTACTTTTGAGTCCGGCTGAAATTCCGAGGAGAAATAATATTGCTAAAAGATTAATAACGCACCCACTGTGAGTACCTTTGATTTTAACATTGCTGCATCTGCATTATGTTTGCATTGCCTGCTGAGGCATGTTGTTTCATGTTCGTTTGGCATTCTACTAACATGCGTTTATGTTGATGCACATTCATATTTGTTGCATGTCCGTTCATTTGTTGTGCATCTTTTCGATGGACCTGCGTGGTCGCATCTGTACTCTGATGTTACTGTGCTATATGACCAAGAGTTTGACACCTCTGTGGTCAGGATAGACAGTAGGTCATCCCCGATGTAATGTCTGCCTCAGATGGTTGGTTGTTCTTATGCCGAGTGTCAGCTCGAAGGAGCTGCGGCTCGGGTTTGCGTACTTGGAGTACGTGTGGGGTATACGGTATGTGTTACCGCGGTTACCCTGGGTGGCATCATAATGATTTGTAGAATGTGTAAAATCATATGGTATTCACTAAGCTTTAGCTTACCCCTTCAGTTGTTGAATTTTTACAGGAAAAGGGAAATCCGCTGCGGGACCGTCTAGCTAGGACGTTTATTGAAGAGACTTGAAGATTTCCACTGTTTTAACTTGGTATTTGCTTTATGGAATCAATGTTGTAATAAATTTGGGGATGATGTAATACTTTTGGATCTGTAGACTTAGTTGTGTAACCTATGTAGCACCGTAGGGTGTTTGTTACATTTGTATTATTTTATTATGTATTTTGCTTCCGCACTTTATCTAAGGTATCAGATCATTATATATCTGTTTGTTGGTGAATAATCCTGGGTGAATGGTAATTGGTGGTTAATGTGGCAAGGGTGTCACAGCGTATGGTATCAGAGCAGTAGTTTGAGATTCAAGTGTCCGTGAGGTCTTGGTCTCAAACATTAAGTTTTGACATGTAGTGATTCTAAGTAATGATCTGAACTAAGATAGGTTACGATCTAGTAATCGTAAGAATATTGACTATCATACGGGACAATTGGGTGGTGTCTATAAATAAATGACATGTTACTAAATAAGTTATATGTTTCATATTTCAGAACATGTCTGGAGGAGGAATGACACCTGAAGAGACGAGAGAAATGATGCTAGCCATGATGGCTGAGCAAAGAGAGATGATACAAGATCAATTTCGGGCTCGAGATGAGGCCGAAGCTAAGCGAAGAGAAGAGAAAAGAAGGAATAAGGAAAAAGAGGGAAATAATGACGAGCAAGATGACAACACTGGGTCATCTAATAAGCCCAGGGGTTGTCGTTTCAAGGACTTTAAGGGAAATGGAGCCGTTGAATTTACTGGGTTGGGGGATGCTGTTACTGCACTGGAGTGGATAACAGCTACAGAAAGGACTTTCCGAATCAGCGATTGTGCTGAGAAGGATATGGTCCGATTCGCTACTGCCATGTTCACCAAAGACGCAATAATGTGGTGGAACTCGATGGTGAATGCACTAACAATGGAGAAGGTTGCTGTAATGAAATGGGCTGAGTTCACTGAAGTTTTCACTCAGCGTACTGCCCGGCCGATGAGCGCCGAAGATTGGAGGCTAAATTTATGACGCTGATTCAGGGGACTAAGTCTGTGTCCCAGTATGCCATAGAGTTTACGAGGCTGAGTTTGTTCGCGCCTCATCAAGTGGATACCGAGGAAAGGAAAGTGACCAGGTTTGAGGCTGGTCTTGATTTGGAGATTCGAAGGGTGATGAGCAACGTACGCTACCCCACATTTGCTGGTTTAATGGAAGCCGCCAGGAATGTGGAACAGATCTTGGGTATGTCGGGATACGTGATGGGGTCCGCTGCTGCTTCAGTCAACCCAACTCAACCTTCACCACCGAAACGCCAACGCGAAGGAGGTTATTCTGGTTCTTCACGATCATCGCAATACTCGCCGCAACAGTCCTTCCGTCGACAGTCTAGTTCTTCCGGTCGTGCTCGTGCATACTCTATCAACACCGAGCCACAGTATTGTAACAAGTGTCATCTGGAACACTTCGGCAAGTGCACCAACGGGCGTGCGTGTTTTTGCTGCGGAGAGTTGGGCCACTTTCAGAATGAATGTCCACGAAGATCAGATGCCTGCCATAAATGTGGAGTGTGGGGGCACTATAGTAGAAATTGTCGAAAGAATGCTCCAGCAGCTGCTGCTCCAACATCAACACGATCTTCGGGAGGTTCAAGCGGTGGTTCAGTTAACCGAGGTCGGGGTCAGTCACAAAGGGCACCGGCTCGTGCCTTTCAAATCACTGCAGAGGAGGCTAGGGAAAACCCGGAGGTGGTCACGGGTATGTTTATTGTAAATTCTTTACCTGCAAGAGTATTATTTGACTCGGGTGCCAATAGATCGTTTGTATCTACTATGTTTGCACAACAACTTGCCATGCCTTTGTCTAAGCTATCTGCTGTACTAGATATTGAAACTGCTAGCAACACCTTAGTCAAAGTAGATCATGCTTATCGTAACTGCACTTTAGTGATTGAAGATGTAGTCTTCAATTTGGACTTGATTCCGATCGAGTTCAGTGAATTTGATGTGATTATCGGGATGGATTGGTTGATAGAGAATGAAGCCCATATAGTGTGTAAGAAGCGTATGATCAAGATAACTACTCCGGAGGGGCGTGAGATCTGTATTTATGGGGATAGGAGAAGTGGGGATCTGTGTTTGTTGGCTGTTGCAAAAGCTCGAAAGCTTGTTGCAAAGGGATGTGACGCCTACCTGGCATATGCTATAGATGCCAAGGCTGAGAAGAAGACGTTGGCCGATGTGCCTGTTGTTTCACAATTCCCGGACGTGTTTCCGGAAGACTTGTCTGGCGTGCCGCCTGAGAGACAAGTGGAATTTAGAATTGATCTGATCCCTGGAGCTGCACCGGTAGCTCGTTCTCCTTATCGCCTTGCCCCAACCGAGATGAAAGAGATGATGACACAACTCCAGGAGTTGTTGGACAGGGGTTTTATTCGACCAAGTTCATCGCCGTGGGGAGCCCCTGTTTTGTTTGTGAAAAAGAAGGATGGTACAATGCGAATGTGCATTGATTACCGGGAATTGAATAAACTGACTGTTAAGAACAAGTATCCGCTGCCGAGGATAGACGATTTGTTCGATCAATTACATGGGGCGAGTGTATTTTCTAAGATTGACCTGAGGTCGGGATATCATCAGCTGAAGGTTCGAGAGGAAGATGTGCCAAAGACAGCCTTCAGGACTCGGTATGGGCATTACGAGTTCTTGGTTATGCCTTTTGGGTTAACCAATGCGCCGGCTGTTTTTATGGATTTAATGAACCGAGTTTGTAGACCGATGCTAGATAAGTCGGTGATTGTGTTCATCGACGATATTCTGGTGTATTCAAAGTCTGAGACCGAACATGCTGATCATTTAAGGGAATTGCTGGAACTGCTAAGAAAAGAGAAGTTGTATGCCAAGTTCTCAAAATGTGAGTTTTGGCTACAACAGATTCAGTTTTTAGGGCATGTGATATCGGGGGCCGGAATTTCTGTAGATCCAGCTAAAGTAGAAGCGGTGAGAAATTGGGAGTCGCCTCGTTCAGCTACTGAAGTCAGAAGTTTTCTGGGGTTGGCGGGCTACTATAGGAGATTTATAAAGGACTTTTCGAAAATTGCCGTTCCTTTGACGGTGTTGACAAAGAAGAATGCACCTTTTGTCTGGGAAACCGTGCAGCAAGAGGCGTTTGATGTTTTGAAGAAAACGTTAAGTGAAGCACCGATACTTGCCCTACCAGAGGGTAATGAGGACTTTGTTGTATACACAGATGCTTCAAGGTTGGGACTTGGTGCAGTATTGATGCAACGTGGAAAAGTTATAGCTTATGCTTCGAGACAGTTAAAGCAACACGAGAAGAATTATTCAACTCATGACTTGGAGTTAACTGCAGTTACGTTTGCGTTAAAATTGTGGAGGCACTATCTATATGGGACTAAGTGTCAGTTATACACGGATCATAAGAGCCTGAAATACATTTTCAGCCAGAAAGAACTTAACATGAGACAGAGACGTTCGATGGAGCTAATAAAGGATTATGACTGTGAAGTCCTATACCATCCTGGAAAGGCTAACGTGGTAGCCGATGCTTTGAGTCGCAAAGCATATACCAAGGATTGTTGTTACATGTTGACATCTACTATGTTAACATCCACTATTATTGATGATGTCAAGGCCGCTCAAGAGGAAGCCTTGAAAGACGAGAATGTTGGTGCTGAAGATATAAGAGCACAGATTAAGGATATGGAAACAAGTGAATTGGGTTTGAAAGGTATATATGGGAGAATCTGGGTGCCAAAGTATGGAGGCATGAGAAATGTGATAATAGAAGAAGCTCATCAGTCAAAGTTTTCTGTACATCCCGGGAGCACAAAGATGTACAACGAGCTGAAAGCAGACTTCTGGTGGCCCGGATTAAAGAAAGATATCGGACAGTACGTAGAGAGATGCCGAACTTGTCGGTTAGTGAAAGCCGAACACCAGCAGCCTTACGGTAGTTTGCAACCGCTTCCCATCCCGGAATGGAAGTGGGAGCATATCACTATGGACTTTGTCACGAAGTTGCCGAAAACTAGGCGTCAACACGATGCAGTTTGGGTAATAGTGGATCGGTTAACTAAGTCCGCACACTTTATACCGATTCGGGAAAACTATTCATTAGAGAAGTTAGCTCACATTTACATGGATGAGATCGTCGCTAGACATGGAGTACCGAAGTCCATAGTATCAGATCGAGACAGCCGATTTACTTCCAACTTCTGGTCGGCATTACAAGAAGGGTTAGGAACGAGGATTGCTATGAGTACGGCTTACCGTCCGCAAACCGATGGTCAAAGTGAAAGGACTATCCTGACACTTGAAGATATGATGCGGTCGTGTGTGTTGGACCTTGGTGGTAATTGGGATGACCATTTACCATTGATAGAATTTTCGTATAACAACAGTTACCATGCGACAATAAAGAAAGCGCCGTTTGAGGCATTGTATGGGAGAAGGTGTAGGACTCCTACATGTTGGAGGGAAACCGGAGAAACGCCGA
>JAANYP010006023.1:0-25228 GCA_020465985.1 Centrapalus pauciflorus | reverse complement strand
ACCTGTCCTGAGCAATCCAAGTAATCAAGGAACATGCAGCAGCAGTTGTCCAGTTTCAGAAGTGTCTGTCACACGTTCCAAACATACAATTAAGTAATCAAGGAACAAGCAGCAGCAGATGTTTCCATACAAGTCAGTAACAATCACCAATAAGTATTGAAACATATGCAAGGAAGTAATGCAATGTGTCACTCACACCTGTCCTGAGCAATCCAAGTAATCAAGGAACATTCAGCAGCAGTTGTCAAGTTTCAGCAGTGTCTATCATACGTTCCTAACATACAATTAATTAATAAAGGAACAAGCAGTAGCAAATGTTTCCATACAAGTCAGTAACAATCACCATTAAGTACTGAAACGTATGCAAGTTAGTAATGCAATCTGTCACATACAGCGGTCATGAGCAATGCAAGTAATCCAGGAACATGCAACAGCAGTTGTCCAGTTTCAGCAGTGTCTATCACACGTTCCTAACATAGAATTAAGTAAAAAGAACAACCAGCAGCCGATGTTTCGATACAAGTCAGTAACAATCACCAATAAGTACTGAAACACATGCAAGTAAGTAATGGAATCTGTCACTCACACCTGTCCTGAGCAATCCAAGTAATCAAGGAACATGCAGCAGCAGTTTTCCAGTTTCAGCAGTGTCTATCATACGTTCCTAACATACAATTAAGTAATCAAGGAACAAGCAGCAGCAGATGTTTCAATACAAGTCAGTAACAATCACCAATAAGTACCGAAATTTATGCAAGTAAGTAATGGAATCTGTCACTCACACCTGTCCTGAGCAATCTAAGTAATCAAGGAACATTCAGCAGCAGTTGTCAAGTTTCAGCAGTGTCTATCATACTTCCTAACATACAATATAGTAACAAGGAACAAGCAGGCAGGCAGATGTTTCCATACAAGTCCAGTAAATCACCAATAAGTACGAAACAAATATGCAAGTAAGTAATGCAATTCTGTCACCAACAGCGGTCCTGAGCAATCCAAGTAATCAGGAACATGCAACAAGCGTTTTTGTCCAGTTTCAGTATTGTCTTATCATACGTTCCTGAGACGTACAATTAAGTATCAAGGAACAAGCAGCAGCAGAAAATGTTTCAATACAAGCGGTAACTATCAACCACATAGTACTGAAACATATGGCAAGTAAGTAAATGCAATCTGTCACTCACCTGTCCCTAAGCAAATCATAGTAATCAGGAACTTTCAAGCACAGTTGTCAAGTTTCAGCAGTGTCTATCACATACGTCCTACATACAATTAAGTAATCAAGGAACAAGCAGCAGCCGATGTTTCCATACAAGTCCAGTAACAATCACCAATAAGTTACTGAAACATATCAAAGTAAGTAAATGCAATTCTGTCACTTCACAGTGGTCCTGAGCAATGCAAGTATCAAGGCATGCAGCAGCAGTTGTCCAGTTCAAGCAGTGTCTATCATACGTTCCTGACTTACAATTAAGTAATCAAGGAACAAGCTGCAGCAGATGTTTCAATACAGGTCGGTAACTATCACCAATAAGTACCGAAACATATGCAAGTTAGTAATGCAATTTGTCACTCACAGCGATCCTGAGCAATCCAAGTAATCAAGGAACATGCAACAGCAGTTGTCCAGATTCAGCAATGTCTATCATACGTTCCTAACATACAATTAAGTAATCAAGGAACAAGCAGTAGCCGATGTTTCCATACAAGTAAGTAACAATCACCAATAAGTACCGAAACATATGCAAGTAAGTAATGCATTCTGTCACTCACAGTGGTCCTGAGCAATGCAAGTAATCAAGGAACATGTAGCAGCAGTTGTCCAGTCTCAGCAGTGTCTATCATACGTTCCTGACTTACAATTAAGTAATCAACGAACAAGCAGCAGCAGATGTTTCAATACAAGTCGGTAACAATCACCAATAAGTACCGAAACATATGCAAGTTAGTAATGCAATTTGTCACTCACAGCGGTCCTGAGCAATCCAAGTAATCAAGGAACATGCAAGAGCAGTTGTCCAGTTTCAGCAGTGTCTATCATACGTTCCTAACATACAATTAAGTAATCAAGGAACAAGCAGCAGCAGATGTTTCCATACAAGTCAGTAACAATCACCAATAAATACTGAAACGTATGCAAGTAAGTAATGGAATCTGTCACTCACACCTGTCCTGAGCAATCCAAGTAATCAAGGAACATGCAGCAGCAGTTGTCCAGTTTCAGAAGTGTCTATCACACGTTCCAAACATACAATTAAGTAATCAAGGAACAAGCAGCAGCAGATGTTTCCATACAAGTCAGTAACAATCACCAATAAGTATTGAAACATATGCAAGGAAGTAATGCAATGTGTCACTCACACCTGTCCTGAGCAATCCAAGTAATCAAGGAACATTCAGCAGCAGTTGCCAAGTTTCAGCAGTGTCTATCATACGTTCCTAACATACAATTAATTAATAAAGGAACAAGCAGTAGCAAATGTCTCCATACAAGTCAGTAACAATCACCATTAAGTACTGAAACGTATGCAAGTTAGTAATGCAATCTGTCACATACAGCGGTCATGAGCAATGCAAGTAATCCAGGAACATGCAACAGCAGTTGTCCAGTTTCAGCAGTGTCTATCACACGTTCCTAACATAGAATTAAGTAACAAGGAACAACCAGCAGCCGATGTTTCGATACAAGTCAGTAACAATCACCAATAAGTACTGAAACGTATGCAAGTAATTAATGGAATCTGTCACTCACACCTGTCCTGAGCAATCCAAGTAATCAAGGAACATGCAGCAGCAGTTTTCCAGTTTCAGCAGTGTCTATCATACGTTCCTAACATACAATTAAGTAATCAAGGAACAAGCAGCAGCAGATGTTTCCATACAAGTCAGTAACAATCACCAATAAGTACCGAAATTTATGCAAGTAAGTAATGGAATCTGTCACTCACACCTGTCCTGAGCAATCTAAGTAATCAAGGAACATTCAGCAGCAGTTGTCAAGTTTCAGCAGTGTCTATCATACGTTCCTAACATACAATTAAGTAATCAAGGAACAAGCAGCGGCAGATGTTTCCATACAAGTCAGTAACAATCACCAATAAGTACCGAAACATATGCAAGTAAGTAATGCATTCTGTCACTCACAGCGGTCCTGAGCAATCCAAGTAATCATGGAACATGCAACAGCAGTTGTCCAGTTTCAGCAGTGTCTATCATACGTTCCTGACTTACAATTAAGTAATCAAGGAAACAAGCAGCAGCAGATGTTTCATTACAAGTCGGTAACTATCACCAATAAGTACTGAAACATATGCAAGTAAGTAATGCAATCTGTCACTCACACCTGTCCTGAGCAATCATAGTAATCAAGGAACTTTCAGCAGCAGTTGTCAAGTCTAAGCAGTGTCTATCATACGTTCCTAACATTCAATTAAGTAATCAAGGAATAAGCAGCAGCCGATGTTTCCATAGAAGTCAGTAACAATCACCAATAAGTACCGAAACATATGCAAGTAAGTAATGCATTCTGTCACTCACAGTGGTCTTGAGCAATGCAAGTAATCAAGGAACATGCAGCAGCAGTTGTCCAGTTTCAGCAGTGTCTATCATACGTTCCTGACTTACAATTAAGTAATCAAGGAACAAGCTGCAGCAGATGTTTCAATACAGGTCGGTAACTATCACCAATAAGTACCGAAACATATGCAAGTTAGAAATGCAATTTGTCACTCACAGCGGTCCTGAGCAATCCAAGTAATCAAGGAACATGCAACAGCAGTTGTCCAGTTTCAGCAATGTCTATCATACGTTCCTAACATACAATTAAGTAATCAAGGAACAAGCAGCAGCCGATGTGTAACATCCAATTTTCCACAAACAGTATACGTCATAATATTTCATTTCATAAATAAAATTAATTGTTTGATACCACAGGCCCATCTGCAAAATACTTAATTACAACAATAATCTAAAGATCAAATGGTGGTCTAACTAGCTTCTAAATCTTCAATCAGAGTGCGGAAGACTGAACAAGCTATCCGAGACCGCATCGTCTTTACAAAATAGGCATCATCAAAAGTCCAAGGTCTGCTATTCATCAAAATCCAGATTCACTTAGCCTGGGATGAACTACCTGCTATAATCTTGCCTTTATCAGCTTTTCCTGAAAAAGAGTTGTCATGACAGAGTAAGCTAACAAAGCTTAGTGAGTTAACAGAGTTCCACTAGTTACCACACACATATATAACATACTATCAGATCCTGTCGGCAACACGTCAGAGACGGAAAATAGGTTGGGAGACAACCCGGTCAGTATTCCCATATATAAGGCCGAAGCCCTACGGGAAGTGTATGGAAACAAGTCAGATAGGAAAGGAATCTGCAGAATTCCCTCCTGTGAATGGAGATCTCACATTCGGTCCGGTCGGATAATGCATTATGCAGCGGCAAATAATTATACAGTCAAGTAAGCAATAAGCATGATACGTATTTACATAAAATGTAAAAGTGAACATGCAATCAAGGCAATTCAAGTGTCTAGCTTCAGTAATGTCAAAAGTACGTTTCTATGATACAATATAGTATAAAAGAAACATGCAGCATCAGTCAGTAGTTTCCATACAGTCGATACATTCACCGATAAGTATCGAAATATATGCAAGTAATAAATGAAATCTGTCACTCACAGTGGTCCGTAGTCAGATAATGCTTAACGAGTTAAGCTGTTCAGTTTACTCTGTCAAATCGGTGGGTTCCTGCCTGCATTTCAGTTTCAAGTCTGAGTCATAATCTATATAACCCTAGTTATATATTCAAGTCATTGTCAATTCTAGCTGTCGAGTCTGAGGTAGTTCCTATCGTCCCAGGGTGAGTCTATTCTTATCAGATTAATATGATTCATCTAATTATAGATGTGTGGCCTTGAACAATCGTATTTCTTAGCAAGTTGAACAGGTCTTACACGTTCCAAGGGTTCGTACAGAGTTGGTTAATTTGTTTGTGCATAAATTAGTTATGCAACTTGAACTTATGAGTTTTTATCATAATCATATTATACTTTTAATTACAAAAGGTTAATTAATCACTTAATCTGATTTTAGTAATTTAACTTTGGCTAGGAACAAACTCAGATTCGAATTAAGACAACAGATTCGAATGGGCAATCAGATTCGAATTTTAACCAGTTCGAATCTATAGATTCGAGACACACTTTAGATTCGAGACACACTTTAGATTCGAGACACACATTAGATTCGAGACACACATTAGATTCGAGACACACTTTAGATTCGGGACACACATTAGATTCGAGACACACATTAGATTCGAATCATACACACCCTCGAATCTAGGTGATTAAATTCGAGACTCACTCAGTTCGATTCTAAGCATGAATCTCTCGAATCTGATCATCTTGTTCATCGATTTTCCAGGTTTTTAACTACGAAAATGTGCCAAAAATAAGGGAGTAATAATCACTAACCTTCGTCCAAGCTAAAACCTTCGACTATGGATGATTTCCAAGCAAGAACAGGTCCTAAACGAGGGCAAATCAGCTTCAATTGAAGGAAAAATGTACAGATTCGAAAATGCTCTTCAAAACCGAGCCAAAAGTCAGAAAAACGGTCGATCTTACCTCAAATTCGGACGATATCAAACACGAAATGGTAGATTCGCAAAGAACTCGACGATCTCTATCCAATGGCGTATGTAACACGAGAATCCGACGGTTCGTTTTGAAGAAAAGCTAGAGAGAAGGAGGAGAGTGTAGAGAGAGAAGGAGAATCAACTTTCCAAACTTTGAAAAGTGAGGAGTGTAACTCCTATTTATAGGGAAATAGGGAAAATCTGATATTCTACTGAATTTTCCGGAATTGTCCAACTTTTATTTCCCGACAAACCGATTTGCATTTCAGATGCAAATATTAGCAAAGAAGTTCTAAATCTGCAACAATTGTCTTTTAGTAAATTTTAACTCATTTTAGTCAGTTTTGCTATTTTCGGTCATTAAATTGTCATTTAGCTGAATTTTAATTATTAACTTAATTTCAACTAAATTTTTGGCAACTTAGCATAATTAATTATAATTTAATATAATTAATTATTTCAGATTCACATTATCAGCTAATTACTAATAATGGGATAACATTGCTTTATTATCCAAAGTCTGATGCTGAAATATATACTTATTAAATTTCGGGCCGTTACAATCTTCCCCCGTTAAATTAATTCCGTCCTCGGAATTAACTAAGGCAGAAATAACTTCGGATACTTTTTTCTAATCTCGTCTTCTCGTTCCCAAGTTTGCGCAGATCCCTTATGATATTTCCATTGAACTAACACCATTGGGATTTCCTTGCTACGCAATTTCGAAACTTTATGGTCGATTATACGCTCAGGCTCTTCTTCGTACCGCAACTGCTCGTCTAATTGCACGTCTTTCCAAGGAATCACGGCTTCAGCGTCAGCTAAACACTTTCGAAGGTTACTCACATGAAATACATCATGAATCCCAATCATTTCGGCAGGCAGCTTTAGTCTGTAGGCTTGCAATCCTATACGTTCAAGAATTTCAAAAGGACCCACAAATCGAGGGCTCAACTTCCCCCGTTTGCCGAACCTTACAATTCCTTTTCTTGGCGAAACTTTCAGCAACACCTTATCTCCAACTTCAAACGCGATCGGCTTACGTCTTCTATCATGATACTTCTTTTGTCTGTCTTGAGAAGTCTGTATCCGCTGCCGAATCAATTGTAGCTGATCATGGGCTTCTTGCAGAATTGCTGGTCCAGAGATCGGGCGTTCACCTGTTTCCCTCCAACAGGTTGGAGTTCTGCATCGACGTCCGTACAAAAGCTTATATGCAGGCATACCAATAGTCGAGTGATAACTGTTGTTATATGCAAACTCCACAAACGGCAAGTGAGTATCCCAACTTCCACCGAGATCAATCACACAAGCACGTAACATATCTTCTAAGGTCAAAATTGTCCTCTCACTTTGCCCGTCAGTTTCTGGATGATAAGCGGTGCTCATCTTAAGTGCAGTTCCTAGTCCATTCTGAAAAGCCTTCCAAAAGCGAGAAGTAAATCTGCTGTCACGGTCCGATACAATTGACAATGGCACACCATGTCTAGTCACGATTTCCTTTACATACAACTCAGCTAACTTTTCGAGGCGCTCATCTTCACGTATGGGTAGGAAATGGGCTGACTTAGTAAGTCGATCCACTATTACCCATATAGAGTCATGATTCCGCTTAGTCCTGGGCAGCTTCGTCACAAAGTCCATGGTTATGTGGTCCCACTTCCATTCCGGGATTGGCAATGGTTGTAGTTCCCCATACGGCTTCTGATGTTCAGATTTGACTTGTAAGCAAGTCATGCAATTTTCTACATATCGCCCCACGTCCTTCTTCATTCCAGGCCACCAATATTCCGTCCTCAAATCTTGATACATTTTGGTAGAACCAGGGTGTATCGAGAATTTCGACATATGAGCTTCCGACAGAATTCGATCCCGAATACCTCCTAATCTGGGAACCCATATTCTATCCAAAAACCGTCTAAGACCACGATTATCAAGAGTCAGCTGGGTCACATAAGTAATCATGCGTTCAGATTTCAGATTCTCATCCCGAATGGCTTCGGTTTGAGCGGCAATAATCGATTCAGGCAAAGCAGACTCTAATACAACAGGAGTCAAGGCATAACATCGGGAATAATGGTCTTGTCCGGTTTTGCGGCTTAGGGCATCTGCTACAATGTTTGCTTTACCTGGATGGTAAAGGATTTCACAGTCATAGTCTTTAATCAATTCCATAGATCGTCTTTGTCGCATATTCAGCTCTTTCTGGTCAAATATATACTTCAGACTTTTGTGATCGGTATATAACTTGCATCTAGTCCCATACAGATAATGCCGCCAAATCTTCAGTGCGAAAGTCACGGCTGCAAGCTCCAAGTCATGCGTCGGGTAATTCTTTTCATGCGCCTTTAGCTGCCTTGATGCGTAGGCAGTTACTTTATCCCTTTGCATCAGTACACAGCCTAATCCCATCTTAGATGCATCACTATAGACTACAAAATCATCATTACCCTCAGGTAAGGCCAAAATCGGCGCTTCTACTAGCTTACGTTTCAGAGTCTCAAAGGCTCGATCTTGAGATTCATTCCATTCAAACTTAACTTCTTTCTTCGTCAGACTGGTTAAAGGCACCGCAATCTTGGAAAAATCACGGATAAATCTTCTGTAATAACCCGCAAGACCCAAGAAACTCCGAACTTCAGATACGTTTTTCGGCGCTTCCCACTTCTGAACCGCCTCAACCTTTGAAGGATCTACGGCTATTCCCTCACCGGAGACAATATGTCCTAAAAACTGTACTTGGCGTAACCAAAATTCACATTTGGAGAATTTTGCATAGAGTCGTTCCTTTCGTAACAATTCTAGCAATTCTCGCAAATGCATCGCATGATCAGATTCAGATTTGGAGTAAATCAAGATGTCATATCACTGATTTATCCAGCATTGGTCCACATACCCTATTCATGAGGTCCATAAATGCGGCCGGGGCATTTGTGAGACCGAACGGCATTACTAAAAACTCAAAATGACCGTAACGAGTACGAAATGCAGTCTTCGGTACGTCAGACTCAAATACTTTGAGTTGATGGTAACCAGATCGGAGATCGATCTTTGAGAAGTAGCTAGCCCCTTGCAGTTGATCAAACAAGTCGTCAATTCTTGGCAGAGGGTATCTGTTCTTGATTGTTACTTTATTCAGCTCCCGATAATCTATACACATGCGAAAGGTACCGTCCTTCTTCTTAACGAAAAGAACCGGAGCACCCCAAGGAGAAATACTCGGACGAATAAACCCTTTTTCCAGTAATTCCTGCAACTGACTCATCATTTCCTTCATTTCATTCGGAGCGAGACGGTAAGGGGCTTTCGCGATAGGAGCAGCACCCGGTACAAGGTCAATATGGAATTCAATTTGACGATCTGGTGGCAAACCAGAGATGTCATCCGGGAACACGTCAGGGAAATCTCGAACTACAGGAACATCGGACACGGTCTTTTTAACTTCCTTATCATCTAAGGCATAGGCTAAATAGGCGGAACAACCTTTGGTCAGGCACTTTCGGGCTTTCATTACAGAAATGAGACCTAAATCTCGAGTCTTTATATCGCCATAAACATAACGTTCACTTCCTTCGGGGGTTCTAATTCTAATTATCCTTTTTGCACAAAGGATTTCAGCGTTGTTCATCATTAGCCAGTCCATTCCTATAATAACATCGAACTCCCTAATCCACATCGGTATCAGGTCAACGTTCGAGGAGAAGTCATCAATCACTAGCTTACAGGAACGAAAGACTCTATTCACAGTCACAAAGTTCGAGCTAGCAGTTTCTATGTCTAAGGGTGCAGGTAACATCACAGGGGCATAATCAAACTGCCTAGCAAACTTTTCGGACACATACGACAGATTAGAACCAGAGTCAAATAAGATTAAGGCAGGCATATCATTAACAAGAAATGTACCCGTGACGACGTCAGCAGTCTCTTTCGCCTCTTCGGCTGTCATCTGGAAGGATCTCGGTTGATTCCTCGGAGCAGAGGAACCCTTAACTGATTGCTGAGGTGAAGATGTGGGCGGAGGAACATATCGAGGCCGAGTACAATCTTTAGCATGATGCCCCAACGTAACACAGTTTCGACAAGTCTCATTGCGTCTGGGACATTCTGATCGATCATGACCATTCTGTTTACAGCAGTAACACTTAACGAACGCAGGATCGCATTTCCCTTCGTGAATTTGCTTGCAGCGAGGACAAGCAGGTTTTGGCGTCGAGGTCACAGCATACGACTTAGCTTTCTTGGAAGACTGCTTATCTCCCTTCTTCGAACTTTCATACTTCCTTTCAACTTTCTCAGATTTTTCCTTCTTATTAGATTTGGCAATGAAAGGACATGCGCGCTCAGGATAGATTTCAAGCTCACCTACCCTAGCAATTTCCACTGCCTCAATATAACTTTTCGGTCTGCCGGACTTCACAAACTTCCGGATTTCTCGATCCAAACCATCCACAAACAAATCCCTTCTTCTTTCGTCAGTATCAACGGGGTGATCAGATAATAGCGAGAGCCTGGTAAATTCCAGCTCATAATCCGTCACAGATCTTGTACCTTGCTGAAAAGATAGCAGGGTTTTCTCCATCTGGCGTTTGACATCCTGGGGGCAGTATTTCTCCTTCAGATGAATCTTAAATTGTTCCCAAGTAATGGATTTCTCCATTGCTTCAGACATGGGATTCGTAATCGACTTCCACCAGCGGCCAGCTCCATCTTCCAACATTCCTGTTGCAAACATCACCTTGTCTTCCTCATTACACTTGGAGAGTTTGAACGCTTTCTCCACATTCGCGACCCAGTCCATAGCCTTAACAGGATCAGATGACCCCGCAAACGTACGAGCTCCACACTTCTTGAAATCAACAAACGTACACTCACGTCCTACCTTAACATGATGGTCAGAAGAGTCAGTCTCACTTTCATCAGAGGACACATGTTTATGCTTCCTCTTCCTGTCTTTCTTCGGCTTCGCTAACATTTCTTCCCTATGCTTCAGTTCTAAATCTTGTAACTTAAGTTCCCGCAACCTAAGTTCTTCTTCACGGCGCTTAAATTCCATTTCACGCTGGTTAACTTCATCAGTCTGCATCACTGCTTTACCCTTGGTCAACAGATCCTTAATCTCCCTAAATCTGTCTTCAACTGCCATATCAGTCTGCAGTCGGTTCCTATCCATCATAAGCTGCATTTGCCTACGGTTATCCTCATTCAACTTATGAACGAGGTCAATCAATTGAGCCTGCTGGGGAGGCACAGGGGTGGCAGTACTGCTTGAGTCATTAGCAGTGTTCTCAGGGTCAGTGCCTAAGTCCTCTACGTGAATAGATTCTTTGTGTTGATCAGCTGCAGCATCAGCAGCTTTATCAACCCTTGAGGAACCGGCAGCAGTCGGATTCTTATCAGCCATTGGCTGAAAAAAATATAAAGGAAATAGCTATTATTTCCTGATTCAATAAGCACAATTCAAGTCATAATTCCTACATCAGATAATCATATCTAAATTCATAGATATGAAGACAGTCAGTCAATCAGGCTGACACAAAGTCAAATCAAAGTCAAGTCACAGTCAAGTCAGTATCAAGCAGTCAATCCCTCCCCCATCCTATCAGTCATCATTTGCCTATCTTAGGTCAAGTTGTGTGGGTAGTCCTTTACTAATTAGGTTACCCTAGGCCTCGGTGACTTGTTCGGGAATTCAGAGTCACATAGTCCATATCATACCAGTAGTTTAAGTATCGGGTGGCCAATCCGATGATTAAACTGCTGCTCTGATACCAACTTTGTAACATCCAATTTTCCACAAACAGTATACGTCATAATATTTCATTTCATAAATAAAATTAATTGTTTGATACCACAGGCCCATCTGCAAAATACTTAATTACAACAATAATCTAAAGATCAAATGGTGGTCTAACTAGCTTCTAAATCTTCAATCAGAGTGCGGAAGACTGAACAAGCTACCCGAGACCGCATCGTCTTTACAAAATAGGCATCATCAAAAGTCCAAGGTCTGCTATTCATCAAAATCCAGATTCACTTAGCCTGGGATGAACTACCTGCTATAATCTTGCCTTTATCAGCTTTTCCTGAAAAAGAGTTGTCATGACAGAGTAAGCTAACAAAGCTTAGTGAGTTAACAGAGTTCCACTAGTTACCACACACATATATAACATACTATCAGATCCTGTCGGCAACACGTCAGAGACGGAAAATAGGTTGGGAGACAACCCGGTCAGTATTCCCATATATAAGGCCGAAGCCCTACGGGAAGTGTATGGAAACAAGTCAGATAGGAAAGGAATCTGCAGAATTCCCTCCTGTGAATGGAGATCTCACATTCGGTCCGGTCGGATAATGCATTATGCAGCGGCAAATAATTATACAGTCAAGTAAGCAATAAGCATGATACGTATTTACATAAAATGTAAAAGTGAACATGCAATCAAGGCAATTCAAGTGTCTAGCTTCAGTAATGTCAAAAGTACGTTTCTATGATACAATATAGTATTAAAGAAACATGCAGCATCAGTCAGTAGTTTCCATACAGTCGATACATTCACCGATAAGTATCGAAATATATGCAAGTAATAAATGAAATCTGTCACTCACAGTGGTCCGTAGTCAGATAATGCTTAACGAGTTAAGCTGTTCAGTTTACTCTGTCAAATCGGTGGGTTCCTGCCTGCATTTCAGTTTCAAGTCTGAGTCATAATCTATATAACCCTAGTTATATATTCAAGTCATTGTCAATTCTAGCTGTCGAGTCTGAGGTAGTTCCTATCGTCCCAGGGTGAGTCTATTCTTATCAGATTAATATGATTCATCTAATTATAGATGTGTGGCCTTGAACAATCGTATTTCTTAGCAAGTTGAACAGGTCTTACACGTTCCAAGGGTTCGTACAGAGTTGGTTAACTTGTTTGTGCATAAATTAGTTATGCAACTTGAACTTATGAGTTTTTATCATAATCATATTATACTTTTAATTACAAAAGGTTAATTAATCACTTAATCTGATTTTAGTAATTTAACTTTGGCTAGGAACAACTCAGATTCGAATTAAGACAACAGATTCGAATGGGCAATCAGATTCGAATTTTAACCAGTTCGAATCTATAGATTCGAGACACACTTTAGATTCGAGACACACTTTAGATTCGAGACACACATTAGATTCGAGACACACATTAGATTCGAGACACACTTTAGATTCGAGACACACATTAGATTCGAGACACACATTAGATTCGAATCATACACACCCTCGAATCTAGGTGATTAAATTCGAGACTCACTCAGTTCGATTCTAAGCATGAATCTCTCGAATCTGATCATCTTGTTCATCGATTTTCCAGGTTTTTAACTACGAAAATGTGCCAAAAATAAGGGAGTAATAATCACTAACCTTCGTCCAAGCTAAAACCTTCGACTATGGATGATTTCCAAGCAAGAACAGGTCCTAAACGAGGGCAAATCAGCTTCAATTGAAGGAAAAATGTACAGATTCGAAAATGCTCTTCAAAACCGAGCCAAAAGTCAGAAAAACGGTCGATCTTACCTCAAATTCGGACGAAATCAAACACGAAATGGTAGATTCGCAAAGAACTCGACGATCTCTATCCAATGGCGTATGTAACACGAGAATCCGACGGTTCGTTTTGAAGAAAAGCTAGAGAGAAGGAGGAGAGTGTAGAGAGAGAAGGAGAATCAACTTTCCAAACTTTGAAAAGTGAGGAGTGTAACTCCTATTTATAGGGAAATAGGGAAAATCTGATATTCTACTGAATTTTCCGGAATTGTCCAACTTTTATTTCCCGACAAACCGATTTGCATTTCAGATGCAAATATTAGCAAAGAAGTTCTAAATCTGCAACAATTGTCTTTTAGTAAATTTTAACTCATTTTAGTCAGTTTTGCTATTTTCGGTCATTAAATTGTCATTTAGCTGAATTTTAATTATTAACTTAATTTCAACTAAATTTTTGGCAACTTAGCATAATTAATTATAATTTAATATAATTAATTATTTCAGATTCACATTATCAGCTAATTACTAATAATGGGATAACATTGCTTTATTATCCAAAGTCTGATGCTGAAATATATACTTATTAAATTTCGGGCCGTTACACGATGTTTCCATACAAGTCAGTAACAATCACCAATAAGTACCGAAACATATGCAAGTAAGTAATGCATTCTGTCACTCACAGTGGTCATGAGCAATGCAGGTAATCAAGGAACATGCAGCAGCAGTTGTCCAGTTTCAGCAGTGTGTATCATACGTTCCTGACTTACAATTAAGTAATCAAGGAACAAGCAGCAACAGATGTTTCAATACATGTCGGTAACTATCACCAATAAAAACTGAAACATATGCAAGTTAGTAATGCAATTTGTCACTCACAGTGGTCCTGAGCAATCCAAGTAATCAAGGAACATGCAACAGCAGGTGTCCAGTTTGAGCAGTGTCTATCATACGTTCCTAACATACAATTAAGTAATCAAGGAACAAGCAGCAGCAGATGTTTCCATACAAGTCAGTAACAATCACCAATAAATACTGAAACGTATGCAAGTAAGTAATAGAATCTGTCACTCACACCTGTCCTGAGCAATCCAAGTAATCAAGGAACATGTAGCAGCATTTATCCAGTTTCAGCAGTGTCTATCATACGTTCCAAACATACAATTAAGTAATCAAGGAACAAGCAGCAGCAGATGTTTCCATACAAGTCAGTAACAATCACCGATAAGTATTGCAACATATGCAAGTAAGTAATGCAATCTGTCACTCACACCTGTCCTGAGCAATCCAAGTAATCAAGGAACATTCAGCAGCAGTTGTCAAGTTTCAGCAGTGTCTATCATACGTTCCTAACATACAATTAATTAATAAAGGAACAAGCAGTAGCAGATGTTTCCATACAAGTGAGTAACAATCACCAATAAGTACTGAAACGTATGCAAGTAAGTAATGCAATCTGTCACATACAGCGGTCATGAGCAATGCAAGTAATCAAGGAACATGCAACAGCAGTTGTCCAGTTTCAGTAGTGTCTATCATACATTCCTAACATACAATTAAGTAATCAAGGAACAAGCAGCAGCCGATGTTTCCATACAAGTCAGTAACAATCACCAATAAGTACCGAAACATATGCAAGTAAGTAATGCATTCTGTCACTCACAGTGGTCCTGAGCAATGCAAGTAATCAAGGAACATGCAGCAGCAGTTGTCCAGTTTCAGCAGTGTCTATCATACGTTCCTGACTTACAATTAAGTAATCAAGGAACAAGCAGCAGCAGATGTTTCAATACAAGTCGGTAACTATCACCAATAAGTACCGAAACATATGCAAGTTAGTAATGCAATTTGTCACTCACAGCGATCCTGAGCAATTTTATGTAATCAAGGAACATGCAAGAGCAGTTGTCCAGTTTCAGCAGTGTCTATCATACGTTCCGAACATACAATTAAGTAATCAAAGAACAAGCAGCAGTAGATGTTTCCATACAAGTCAGTAACAATCACCAATATTTACTGAAACGTATGCAAGTAAGTAATGGAATCTGTCACTCACACCTTGTAACACCCGAGTTACCACAAACAGTACACGTCATAATTTCTTTAAATACATTTCATTAAGTAATAAATATATTGTCTGATACCACAGGTCCACTCACCTGATTCAAATAAAAGCTACAAGATTCATAATTTCAAAATAGATTAAGGATTAAATGGTGGTCTAACTAGCTTCTAAAATCTTCAATCAGAGTGCGGAAGACTGAACAAGCTACCCGAGACCTCAAATATCTTTTCAAAATAGGCATCAGCAAAAGTCCAAAAATCTGCAATCCCCAAGTATCAAAGCTCACTTAGCTTGGGACGAACTACCTGCTATAATCTTAGCCTTATTAGCTTTTCCTGAAAAGAAAGATGTCATGACAGAGTAAGCTAACATTGCTTAGTGAGTTAATAGAATACCATTAGTTACCACACATATATAACAAACTATCAGTTCATGTCGGTAAGTCAACACGTCCGAGACGGCAAAGATTTTGGGAGTCAACCCAAACTGTATTCCCATGTGTAAGGCCGAAGCCCTACGGGAAGTGTATGGAAACGAGTCAGATAGGAAAGGAATCTGCAGAATTCCTTCCTGTGAATGGAGAACTCACATTCGGTCAGATCAGTAAATGCAGTATGCAGATGCGAATGATTCATTAACAGAAACCAACAAGCATGTTAAGTATTTACATAAAGAGTAAAAGTGAACATGCATTATAAGGCATATCAGATATTTAACTTCAATAAAGTCAACAGTAAGTTCCTATCATAATAAGAATTCATGAAACAGATAGCATAGCAAATGTTTCCATACCATTCAGTAACAATCACTAATAAGTAATGAAATATATGCATGTACTCAAAGTAATCTGTCACTCACAGTAGTCCTTAGTCAGATTGTGCTTAATGAATTAAGCTGTTCAATTTACTCTGTCAAATCGGCAGATTCCTGCAGTTCAGTTTCAAGTCTGACATATTAATGACGAGATTGTAACATGACCTATATAATCCTTAATCATATAATCAGGTTATTGTCATTTCTTGCTGTCGAGTCTGAGGTAGTTCCTATCGTCCCAAAGTGAGTCTATTCTTATCAGATTAATACGATTCATATAATTACGGATATATGGCCTTGAAACAAAGCCAATCGTATTACTAGCAAGGTGAATCATGACATACGATTTCTAAGAGTTCATACAAGGCCTGATAATTTAGTTGTGCATAAAATAGTTATGCATCTTGAACTTGTGAGTTTTATCATAATCATAATATACTTTCAATTACATTTACACAATTATAGGGTTGATCAATAACTTAATCTGATTTAGGAATTTAACTTTGGCTTGGAATTAAACCAGATTTGAATATAGGGAGACAGATTCGAATAGCCTCCATTCGAATCTAAGGAGATAGATTCGAAGGCTCTATAGATTCAAAGACCAGATACATTCGAAAACCATTCATTAGATTCTAGGGGATAGATTCGAAGCAAACACGTTAGATTCTAGGGGATAGATTCGAATTTAACATTCATTAGATTCTAGGAGATAGATTCGACTAGGTTAGATTCGAATTAGGGACATAGATTCGAAGGCACAAGTTCGAGTCTAGCTAATCAGATTCGAAATTAACACCTTCGAGTCTATACATGAATTTCTCGAATTTGTTCTTCTTGATCAACGATTTTCCAGGTCTTAACAACTAAACTTAAACATAAATGAGGGAAAAATAGTTACTAACCTTCGTCCAAGCTATATCCTTCGATTATAGACGTTTTCCAAGCAAAAACAGGTCCTAAACGAGAGCAAATCAGCTTCGAATGAAGAGGATTTGAGCAAACTCGAGTTTGCTCTTTCAAAACCGAACCAAAAGACAGAAAAGGGGTCGATCTTACCTCAAATCGGCACCAAAACGAACATGCAATGACAGAATATTGTAGAGCTCGATGATATCTATCCGATGGCGTATAACTCACGAGAATCCGATGAACCGTTTAGGAGAAAAGCTAGAGAGATGGTGAGGTTGTAGGAGAGAGGGAGAGTGTTCTAGCTTTTCCAAACCATGAAAATGAGGAGGAAAGGCTCTATTTATAGAAAATAGAGAAAAATCAGATTTTCTACTGAATTTCTGGAATTGACCAACTTTTATTCCTAACAATCTGATTTGCATTTTCAGATGCAAATAATAGCAAGGAAGTTCCAGATTTGCTAAAATTATCATCTTAGTCAAATTTTTATTCATTTTAGTCCATTTCGTCATTTTCACGTTTTTAATTTGTAATTTAGCTAAATTTAATTATTTAATTTATTTCAGCTAATTTGGGGCAAGTTTTCATAATTAATTATAACTTAATATAATTAACTATTTAAAATTCATGTTTTCGGTTAATTACTAATAATTGGACAAAATTTGCTTAATTATCCAAAGTTTGATGTTGTAATTTATATTTAATAAATTACGGGCTGTTACAGTCTTCCCCCGTTAAATTGATTCCGTCCTCGGAATCGACTAAGACAGAAATAACTTCGGATACTTTTGCCTAATCTCGTCTTCTCGCTCCCAAGTTTGCGCAGATCCCTTATGGTATTTCCATTGAACTAATACCATTGGAATTTCCTTGTTGCGCAATTTCGAAACCTTATGATCAATTATACGCTCGGGCTCTTCTTCATATCGCAACTGCTCGTCAATTTGTACGTGTTTCCAAGGAATTGCAGCTTCAGCGTCAATCAAACACTTTCGAAGATTACTAATGTGAAAAACATTATGAATTCCAGACATTTCGGCAGGCAAGTTTAATCTGTAGGCTTGCAATCCTACACGCTCGGGAATTTCAAAAGGGCCAACAAATCGAGGGCTCAACTTCCCCCGTTTGCCGAACCTTACTATCCCTTTTCTTGGCGAAACTTTCAACAACACTTTATCACCAACCTCAAATACAACTGGTTTACGTCTTCGATCATGATACTTCTTTTGTTTGTCTTGAGAGGTCTGAATTCGCTGTCGAATCAACTGTAGCTGGTCGTGGGCTTCTTGCAAAATAGCTGGTCCAGAGATCGGGTGTTCACCTGTTTCCCTCCAACAGGTTGGAGTTCTGCATCGACGTCCGTACAAAAGCTGATATGGAGGCATACCAATAGTCGAGTGATAACTATTGTTGTAAGCGAATTCTACAAACGGAAGGTGAGTATCCTAATTTCCACCGAGATCAATCACACAAGCGCGAAGCATATCTTCCAAAGTCAAAATAGTTCTCTCACTTTGCCCGTCGGTTTCTGGATGATAAGCGGTGCTCATCTTGAGTTCGGTACCTAATCCATTCTGAAAGGTCTTCCAAAAGCGAGAAGTAAATCTGCTGTCACTGTCAGATACTATAGACAATGGCACACCATGTCTAGTCACGATTTCTTTCATGTACAATTCAGCTAGCTTTTCGAGGCGTTCATCTTCACGTATGGGTAGGAAATGGGCTGACTTAGTGAGTCGATCCACAATTACCCATATAATTAAGTAATCAAGGAACAAGCTGCAGCAGATGTTTCCATACAAGTCAGTAACAATCACCAACAAGTACCGAAATTTATGCAAGTAAGTAATGGAATCTGTCACTCACACCTGTCCTGAGCAATCTAAGTAATCAAGAAACATTCAACAGCAGTTGTCAAGTTTCAGCAGTGTCTATCATACGTTCCTAACATACAATTAAGTAATCAAGGAACAAGCAGCAACAGATGTTTCCATACCAGTCAGTAACAATCACCAATAAGTACCGAAATATATGCAAGTAAGTAATGGAATCTGTCACTCACACCTGTCCTGAGCAATCTAAGTAATCAAGGAACATTCAGCAGCAGTTGTCAAGTTTCAGCAGTGTCTATCATACGTTCCTGTAACATCCGGCACTAAACGAGGTTAGCAATGATGCCCTAATCCACATTTAATAGCCAATTATAGCCTAATCAGTGGTCATTAGAAATTAATCAAGTAATTAACAAGGTTTATAAGAAAATTTAACTCAATTTGAATCAAATTCATCGGTGCAATGAATCGGGAAATCAATTAATCCGGTCGATTTACGATATGAGGGATTAATTCAACTAAGTACGTAATTAAATTATGATTAGTAACACTAATCATACACTAATACAATTACTTAACATTAATTATGCAAGACTAAAACAATTCATTAAAACAATGCATTCAAAAGTACTTTGGAATTTACAAGAAAAGGGAAATACAAGAATACACTTTGAAATACATTTATACAAAAAAAAAATAGAAATACATCATAATTATGGCCTTAAGGCCGGCCCCTAGGGAGGTACACAACCTCAAATATTTTATTTCATCCACCATGCACCATCTACATCACACACCTCCATTTCTTTTCTCCATACTTTGAAAGATCTTTACTCAACCTTCACATCTATCATCATTTCACCACCTTTATTGGTCTATAAATAGAAGACCAACTTCTTCATTCATTCTTGCACCTTCAAACACCTACAATTCTCTCCTTCTTCTCCTCTCAAATCCGGCCCCAAGGCCAAGTGAAAAACCAAGATTTCAATTTTGGTGTTCTTCAAATATTTCAAGGTATTCCTTGTGCAACTCTTTCAAGATCAAGTATTCTACTCATTTTCAATCTCGTAACACATCAAAGTAAGTAAATTCTAGCTTATTTCATCTTATGTTTATGTTTATATAAGTCTTGCATAATATATATAATCACCAACAACAACAAGTTTCATAAAAACTCAAGTTTATAAGTTTCTAGTTTTTATTTTTAAGTTGTTTCTTTGAATGTGTTTATGAATATATGAACACATTATAAAAGGGTTAATATTATGAAAACATGTGAAATATATGTGTTTTTTTATAACTATTATGACTTTTATACATGTAGTCTTTGAATAAACAACAAGAATCATAAGTTGTTTTAAGTTTATAAACTACGGATTTTCGGCAGAAAATTTATATCGACTTTGAAAAATCATAACTAATTCATAACTCAACGAAATGAGTTGATTCTTGTCTCAAAAGTTAGATCTATGTCTTAACTATAGATCTGCAATTTTTCACAATTTATTTTGAAGTTTAAGACCTCCAGAAATTATTTGAGAAACCGAAAGTTTGACAGCTCAAAAATGGCCAACATAGCGTTTTTAACGAGCTTTTTTACCAACCTAAACAACTCGAAAAATGGCCGTTCTTGATTCTATAAATCCTTTGTATATAGTAGTTTAATGTCCTAGAAAACCAAAGTCTAAAACATTTTGGAGCTTGGTCAAAAACAGCCTCAAAGTAGGCCGAAAAACCTCCGAAAAAGCTGGAAAATTATATATATATATATACTTGACGTTTTAAGCAAATCTTATTTATAAACTTGTAATGTTGGGTGATTTAAGACATAAAATCTATAAATATACATATTATCATATATTAGTGATATTAAGTCCTTATCATCATTTAGGACTCGGTTAAACACCTCCGGTTTCATCACCCATCAAACAACGCACTTTTGCATTTTTGCGCGTCGTTTTGCCATCACAAGTTCGGTGAGTCTTCATAGCCCCTATTTTTCACTATCTATTGGGGTGGAAATACATGCACTGTTTTTCATATGGACATCAAAACTGTTTATTTCTTATATGTATTACATGTTCGGATTCCATCAGCCCTTATATCATGAACCGTTAATTGCATTTATTTGTAAGCGCGAGTATATTGTGGATAGATCTATTGGGAGTCATGTCCCCCATTCGTGTTAGCTCGGTTCGGCTAACAGCGAGTGCATATATATTCAACACACGGTATTACGTATGGGAATACTGCACAGGGCAAACTCATTCTAATTAAGCTTCGGTTGCATGATGGTTTATGTAATACATACACGGAATTTATGATTTTATAAATTCAACTCATCTGATAATGTCCATACAACTGGTCTTTTCGCGTAAACCTATGAGCTCACCAACAATTTTTTGTTGACGTATTTTAGCATGTATTTTCAGGTAATTAAGGCAAGTATGCCTTCAGAAGTAACCACTTTCAAGCTTCCGCACTTAAGGAGTCGCATTCTTTTTCAAACCGTCGGAGATTTATTTGCATTATTTTGGATAATTTAATTATGTATTCAAATCTCTGTACCTTGCGAACTACTCTTTATTATTTACGGGTTATGTAAAACATTTCTACCTTTTAAAGTTATATCGATGTATTTCTTTGAAAACGTCCATATAGTGGTCGTTCATTATGATTATGGTCACGCTTCCGCGACGTCACGCTTCGTTGCCAATCGGGGTAGCGGGGTGTGACAGATTGGTATCAGAGACATAGTTATAGTGAACTAGGTTGCATTAGTACCCTAGACTATAACTGCACATAAGATTTACTGATTTTAGAAATATTTTGTAACTTGTAACTAACTGAAAGACTATGCATGGACCTTGATAGCAGAAAACATGTCCCACCAAGAGATAATCATCTTGTCCGACTCAGAAGAGGAGTATACCCATACTAGCCCATGCAATCCGGAAGTATTTTCTGAGGAGGACCCGACCGAGGAGGAAGACCCCTCGGAGGACGAGGACCCGATGGAGGAATCCGAAGAAGAACCGATGGAGGAAGAGGATCCTTCACCACCGACGGCCCCTGCTCGCGTCCCGTATCACCCGGCCGAACCATCCTATAAGCCGTATAGGCCTTATCCTAACGGCCCAAAGATGTTGTACACACCCCGGAAACGGGTAAACATACCAAGAAGGGAGTCTATTCCTGTTCCGACTCCCCAGCCCAATCCCCCGACACCACACCGACGGGTAGACGCCCGACGATGGACTTGGATACCGGAGACCCTCCGCGAATGGAGGCAGATGGAGGGAATTCCTCCAAACTTCGAGATCGGAGGACCATCCTCCGCACCTGTCTCATCGCTCACTCAAGAGCCCGCCGATCAGACCATACCACTTTTGATCGCAAGGTCTACCAGGCATGACCACCAGATCCGGTCACTTAACCTGGATATCGGGGAGATGACCGCTCGTTTAGAGCGGGAGGAGTTGCAAAACTCCAACATATATTGGGCCAACCAGCACGCCCTTTCTATACAGCAGGACGGACTGAATGAGCTCCGGCAGCAACTAGCAGAGAGCCAAGCCCGGATCGAGGAGCTGACTCAGCGCCTCAACGCAATGGAAAAGGGAGAGACCCCCGATCACTCCCACACTTAGTGCACTTCTATCTATCTTTGTAATGGTAGGAAAATATCATGTCATACTATAGGACAAAATTTTCGGGTAATAACCCGCCCCTAATGTAAGAAAATTTCGAATGATTAGTGAAAATTGCAGGTTATTTATGAAATTGTGTTTGATGATTATAGTATTGTGCTTTAAGGAGAATTTACCTCTTTAAGATTCAATTTCTTACACTATGCTTTTTCTTTAAAATTTTAAGATAATGCCGCCGAAACGAACAATGAACGCTGCTGACATTGAGGAGCTAGTCGCACAAAGAGTGGCTGCCGCTATAGCCACATATGAGGAAAATAGGAATAGCGCAGCAAATGGAGATGGTGGTGCTAGCCGCACCACGGGAGGAACGGAAATCCACGCAAAAGGTTGTGGAATTAAAGGATTTTTAAGTTGCAAACCCCGATATTTCAACGGAACTGAAGGAGCCGTTGGCTTGATACGATGGTTTGAGAAGTTAGAATCTGTCTTTCGCGTCAGCGGATGTGCTGAGGGAGATAAGGTGAAGTTTGCTACTCACACCCTACAAGATGGCGCCCTCACTTGGTGGAATTCCTATGTCCAGTCTGTAAGTATCGATGAAGCCTACCAGCTCACATGGTCCGCGTTAAAACAAATGATGACGGACGAGTACTGTCAGAGGAACGAACTCCAGAAAATGGAATCGGAGTTCTGGAACCTGTCGATGAAAGGAACAGATGTGACGGGGTACACCAACCGATTTCATGAGCTAAGCATTCTGTGCCCTCAAATGGTGACCCCGGAGTAGAAAAAGATTGAACGTTACTTTTGGGGACTCGCTCCTCAAATTCAAGGTAATGTGACTGCCTCAAACCCATCCACCCTGCAGGATGCCATCAGGATGGCCAATAATCTTATGGACCAAGTAGCCCGGAGAAATGAAGCCAAGGCCGGGGAGAACAAAAGAAAGTGGGAAGACAAGACGGGGAAGAATGCGGGTTCACAATCCAAAAAGCCCGAGACCATTAACGCTTACGCAGCTAGAGCTGAGCCAAGAAGAGGTTATACCGGTACCAAGCCTTTCTACACTAAGTGCACCTTCCATCACAACCAGGGTCCCTGTCCAACCCACTGTGAGAAATGCAAACGTTTGGGGCATATGGCCAAGGACTGTAAAACTGGAGCCCCGGGAACCAGTGGCAGCAATCAAAAAGGCTGCTTTGTATGTGGAGTTACTGGGCACTTCAAGAGTGAGTGCCCGAAACTGAGGAATGGTGGAGGAGCTCAGGGGAGAGCTTTTGTGTTGGGAGCAGGTGACGCTCGTCAAGATCCCCACGTGGTATCAGGTACATTTCTTTTAAACGACATTTATGCTTACGTACTCTTTGATACTGGGGCTGATAGGAGCTTTATATCTGATAAGTTTAGTAAGCAATTGAATGCCGCTCCTTTTCCCTTAGACAACTCTTATACTATAGAACTGGCTGACGGTAAAATAATAGAGGCAAGTAGTATCATTAAGGAATGCACACTGAAGCTGGCAGATCATCCCTTTAAAATAGACTTGATGCCTATAGAACTCGGAAGTTTCGACGTAGTAGTTGGTATGGATTGGTTGTCACACAATCATGCCGAGATTTTGTGTGGTAAGAAAGTGGTACGGATACCACTCCACAAGAAGAAGTTCCTAACAGTCCAAGGAGAAAGAAAGAACCGACAGTTGAATGTCATATCCGGCCTAAGAACATTAAAGTGCCTTAGGAGAGGTTGTCATGCAGTACTGGTGCAAATTGTAGAAAAAGAGGCGGAGGAGAAGCGACTTGAGGATATTCCAGTGGTTTGTGACTATCCGAAGGTCTTCCCGGAAGATTTGCCTGGACTTCCGCCAACTAGACAAGTAGAGTTCCAAATCGATTTGGTGCCGGGAGCTGCACCGATCGCAAGAGCCCCATATAGACTCGCCCCTTCTGAGATGCAAGAGCTATCCAATCAATTACAAGAGTTGATGGATAAAGGATTCATTCGACCAAGTTCCTCACCTTGGGGAGCTCCGGTCCTGTTCGTGAAAAAGAAAGACGGATCCTTCAGAATGTGCATAGACTACCGAGAGCTAAACAAGTTAACGGTAAAGAACCGCTACCCTCTCCCCAGAATTGATGACCTGTTTGACCAACTACAAGGATCTAGCTTCTACTCTAAGATTGATCTGCAATCCGGGTATCATCAAGTAAAGGTTCGGGAAGAAGACATACCCAAGACAGCATTCAGAACTCGTTATGGACATTACGAATTCCAGGTAATGCCATTCGGTTTGACTAACGCACCAGCCGTATTTATGGACCTCATGAATCGGGTGTGTAAACCATATCTGGATAAATTTGTAATAGTGTTCATAGACGATATCCTAATCTATTCCAGAAGTAAAGAAGAGCATGAACAACACCTCAAGTTGATCTTGGAGTTGTTAGAGAAAGAGCAGCTATACGCCAAATTTTCAAAGTGTGAATTTTGTTTGCGAGAAGTAAAATTCCTTGGGCATGTGATCAACAGCCAGGGAATCCAAGTTGATCCATCAAAAATCGAGGCCATAAAGAACTGGGCGACTCCTAGAACCCCCACGGAAATCCGCCAATTTCTAGGACTTGCCGGTTATTATAGGCGATTTATCGAAAACTTCTCAAAGATAGCGGGTTCCTTAACAGAATTGACTCAGAAGGATGTGAAGTATATCTGGGGTGAAGAGCAAGAAAAGGCGTTTCAGCAGTTAAAGCAAAGTTTGTGTAGTGCACCAATTCTGTCC
>JAANYP010006022.1:0-148099 GCA_020465985.1 Centrapalus pauciflorus | reverse complement strand
CTCAAAACTAGCCATGCCTCTTACATCTCTTACTCGCAAGAATGTTCCCTTTATTTGGGAAGAAGCTCAAGAGAACGCATTCCAAACTTTAAAACAGAAACTCACCGAAGCACCTATTTTGGCCTTACCCGAAGGCAATGAAGACTTTGTGGTCTTCAGCGATGCTTCATATCAAGGGCTTGGGTGTGTTTTGATGCAAAGAGGCAGAGTCATAGCATATGCTTCTCGCCAACTTAAGGATCATGAAAAGAGTCATCCGACTCATGACCTTGAACTTGCTGCTGTGACTTTTGCGTTGAAAACATGGCGACATTACCTCTACGGCACCAAATTTCAACTGTATACGGATCACAAGAGCCTTAAGTATATTTTCAGCCAGAAGGAGCTCAACATGCGCCAGCGACGCTCCATGGAACTCATCAAAGACTATGACTGTGATATTCTTTATCACCCTGGCAAAGCGAATGTGGTGGCCGACGCATTGAGTCGTAAATCCTACTCTGCTAAATGTCTCTATACCTTCACTCATACTTCGTTTTCATCAACTTTGATCGATGAAATTCTCGTTGCTCAAGCCGAAGCCCCAAAAAGGGGAAAACCTCAACTCTGAGGACATGAAAGGGCAACTTCAGTTCTTAACCGATAGCCCTCGTGGCTTAAAGCTTTTCAAAAATCGTGTCTGGGTTCCCAAATTTGGTGATGTTCAACAGAAAATTCTTTCGGAAGCCCACTGTTCTAACTTCTCGGTACATCCTGGCAGCACCAAGATGTACAACGATCTAAAAGCCGAGTATTGGTGGCCCGGTATGAAAAGAGACGTAGGCCAATATGTCGATAATTGTGTTACTTGCCGATTGGTCAAAGCGGAGCATCAGCAGCCTTATGGCAGTCTACAGCCTCTACCGATTCCCGAGTGGAAGTTCGATCACATAACGATGGACTTTGTGACGAAGTTGCCGACTACACGAAGACAGCACGACGCAATATGGGTTATCGTGGATCGCCTAACCAAAGTCGCACATTTCATTTCGATTCGCGAAAACTATTCACTTGAGAAACTAGCCAAGTTGTACATAGACGAGATCGTTACACGACACGGAGTGCCACTGTCAATTGTTTCGGATCGCGACAGTCGGTTCACTTCGAGGTTTTGGAGTGCATTACAAGATGGATTAGGCACTAAGATCAGAATGAGCACAGCGTATCATCCACAGCCTGATGGCCAGAGTGAGCGCACGATCCTTACACTCGAAGACATGCTGCGGGCATGTGTTCTTGAGTTTAGTGGTAGTTGGGATGACCACTTGCCGCTAGCAGAATTTTCTTATAACAATAGTTACCACTCATCCATCAAAGCCGCACCTTTCGAAGCCTTATACGGACGCAAGTGCCGAACTCCTACGTGTTGGCATGAAGCCGGTGAAGCACCAATCGCCGGTCCCGAGCTACTTCAGCAGACAAATGAAAAGATCCGAATTATACGTCAACGATTGGAAACTGCTCAATCTCGACAGAAATCGTATCACGACCGACGCCATAAACCTTTAGAATTCCAGAAGGACGACTATGTTGTATTAAAAGTCTCGCCGATGAAAGGTGTGTTCAGATTCGGCAAGCGTGGCAAGTTAGCACCACGATTCGTTGGTCCTTTCAAGATCACCGAGCGTGTTGGAACTCAATCTTATCTGTTGGACTTGCCGAGCGAACTGTCCAACATACACCCCGTGTTTCACGTTTCGCAACTAAGGAAGTGCAAAGAAGATGACAGAGAAAAGTGGGCCGATCATCTGAGCTACAAGATCAACGAGAAACTGCAATGTGACGAGCCTGAAGTTATTCTAGAAACAAAGATGAAGAAGCTGAGAAATAGAGAAGTAGCAATGGTGTTGGTGCAGTGGAGGACTTCTCACAGAATTTCTCAGACCTGGGAATCTGAGGAAGACATGAGAGTTCGATATCCGCATCTGTTTGAGCCTTAGGTACTTCGAGGACGAAGTGCAAGCGTGGTGGGCTCATACTATCACACCTTGCCTTTTATTTGTATTTTTATTTTAAGTAATTTTGAGCAATTTGCGTAAAATGATGTAATTTCGAGGTTTGGTATAAATAGGAGCCGAGAGTTCATTTTCTCATTTCTTGCAAGCCATTTTCCCTCCCACAGCTCCTCTCTCTAGAAACTGAACATCTCTCTAACTTTTCTGCCAAACCGACCGGCCAAATCTCGAGTTCTATACGTCATTGGAAAGATCTCGAAGCGTACTATCCAAATCTATCATTGCAGGCGTGATTTGATAGTGTTTTGAGGTAAAAATCGATCTTTTCGTTTTCTGCATTTTCGGTTTTGAAGATATGAGATTCGAGTCTATCATTTACAGGTGATTTAAAGCTAATTTCGCATAGGTTTTACTAGAATATGATAGATTAAGTATAATATAACTAAACCGAGGCTTATTACTTAACTTATTTGTGGATTTGAGGCTTGAAAATGCATGTTTAAAGCTGTAACTTATGAACAAACTCGAGTATGCATAGAACAGACTCGAAATACCAAGAACAGACTCGAGTAGAGCTAGATTCGAGATATGGGTTTCGAATCTATCCTCAGATTCGAATGAGGTTCGAATCTAACCCCCCATAATTCGAATCTGTCTTCGAACCTAACCCCTGGTTCGAATCTGTCTTCGAATCTGATGCTCAGATTCGAATCTGGCTTCGAGTCTGATGCTCAGATTCGAATCTAGCCCCTAAATTTCGAATTTAATTGATAAAATTTACGAACAACGCATAAATTAGCAAAATAAATAGCAAAATATTTAGCTAGAAGTTTTGGCTTATAGATATTGGAATATTGAGCTAGCAATATTAATTTAGCACATGTTCTGTAATATTAAACTTCAGATATTATACATAAGCCGTTTAGCCCAGTTGCGAGTCAAAGCCAGTGCCAGAATATATATATTGAGCCTAGATAAGCAAGTGCAAGCGTTATAAAGCAATTTAAAGCATAAATAAGCCCGAGCAAGTATTTCAGAGCATTTCAAAGCAATTAAAAGCATAGAAAAGCCAGTGCAAGCATTTTCAGTACAGTGAGTAACAGTTATTCTTGTTTACGTGTTTTATATGAAATTGAGACATAAAATTTGCTTCTATATGATTTCTTTGGAATTCAATAGACTTTTGTGAGTGAAGGCGAACACTGTGGTACAGGTGATGCCCAGCTTAGCCGGATCTTACACTTGATCTATTAATATGCATATTTATCTGCTATCTGTTTATTGTTCTGCATACTATACAGCAAACTTTGTGTTAGCGTTTCTTTGTGCATCTCATAAGCATTATATTTAGCGAGCAAGCAATTCTGATGTTCACCACTATCCCTTGAGCATTATGCGGGTAGCTAGCCCCGTATCACAGATTGATCATCTGTCAGCGGTAAACCCATAGTGGTGGCATCTCCGTTCTGCGTGAAATGTCTCAATTGTGCAGCGTTCTTTCTGGGTATTAAGCAAATGAGCAAGCAAGCAAGCATAACAGCCTTTTTAGGCACTTTCGCCTCATATTTTACATGCATTCATGAATATCTGTTTACTCACTAAGCATTAGCTTACAGTTGCTATTCACAATTTTTACAGGAAAAGGTAAAGAACAAGCTGGACCTTCTGCTTAGGTCTATTGTCTGATCTGCCCAGAGGACTTAGCTCATTTTCAGCTTGTGGTATAGCTTATGATGCCTTGGGTTTTGGGTAGCTGCTTTTATTTATGTTATGATGTTTAAAGCAACTTAGTACTGTAACCTTGAAGCACGTGTAGTGCAAGACTTATTGTAATATTTTATTTAGCTTTATGCATTTGTTATTATTCCTGGGATAAGCAAGCATGTTTTTAAAGCAAGGATGTGACAGATTCCCTCTTTTGAAGTCTGCGAGTAGACTTCTTTCCCCTGTCATGTGCCTGGAGCAACCACTGTCGATGAACCACTTATTGTTTGGACCTGTAGTTATCTCCTGCACATGAAAGAAAATAGGTTAGTTATCATGGGGAACCCAAGCCATAACTGACTTGGTAATACCATTCTCGTCCACATACTTGAACTCTTTCAATTACGCATCTCTCCTTTCAGGTGACTTGGGTTTTTGATTTTGAGCCTGTTGTGGTGCAGAGTGATTTAAGTTCACTCTCGGCCTTTGTGTAGGCAGTTGTTGTGGAGCTCTTGAATAGTTTCGATTATAAGGCATTTCCGATTGATATCCCTGAGCTCTACCTGGTGTTTGATGTCATACAGGAGTGTGTGACCTAACCGGAGTGTAAGCTCTGCTAGGTGTAGTACTCCTATAATTTTGTTGCGGTCCTGACCTAGATTAATTAATGACTCTATTTGGTGAATTAGTCCTAATCACTTCTTTGGTTCGACCTGACACAGGTATTTGTTTCACAACAGATTTTGGTGTTGCTTGCACAATTTTCTCTGTAACTTGAGAACCGCTTGTGCTTGCTACACTTGAAGGTTTATGTTATTCCGGCTTTCCAGTCTTAGGTGTGGAGTCTACCTTCTTATGTGGACAACTAGAAGCAACATGTCCCCTTTCATGACATCTAAAGCAAGACATTTTGTCAATCGACTTTTTATGTGTGCCCTTTGACTTAGGTGTCTCACTAGTGTCTGATTCTTTCGTCTCAACTATAGTGACTGTTTCTTCCTCTTGATCATTAAAGTCAATTTTGTGTTGTCCTACAGGCTTATCACTAGAGGATGGCACAAATTTGACCTTCTTAATCTTGACATTATTACTAGTCACCTTAGTTTCCTTATCCTTAACAATTTCAGACACAGGTTCAGGTATTTCCTCTGATTCAACTGAATTTTCAGTTTTCTCCTGAGGCTGAGGTACTAATTATCGTTGAAAGGTGGAGGACTCTCATGATACCCTAGACGTACAGGTTTCTTAGACTGACTTTGTTCATCTAAAATTTTCCCTAGGTTGAGTGATGAGTTCCTAAACTTTTAAAGTTTACTGTTTACCTCGGCTACCTTAACCTTAGAGTCAGCTAGCTCTACTTCTTTGATTTTAAGCTCTTTGGTCAATGCCTCAACATGCTCGTACATTAGTTCTAATCTAACACACTGTTCGCTCAGCTTGTCTTTCAGAACTATGACATCTTGTGCATCAGCCTTAAGCTTATTTCTAAGGTCTTCCTTGATATCTAATAGGCTAGCGTTGTCTGATTTTAAGGACTCATTCTGAGCAGATATAGTTTGATGTGATTCTAGTACTAAATTTAACCTATCGTTAGATGTAGCACACAAAGCACATAAATCACGGAAAATAGATAAATTCAGAATTACCTTGGCGTGATCTGATTCCACGTTGGCCATCTGTGCGGCGAACTCTAGAATCGTCTGATCTTCTGACTTTTCTACCAACATCGGACTGCTTTCTTTCTGATTGCTGTCCCCTGTCTTTTCCTCTTCTCCGTCACTTCCAGTCTCGGTTACTTCAGCCATAAAGGCTCTGACATTCGACTCTGGATGTGTACTCCAGTCATATGTTCCATCAAGCTGTCTGTCAGATGTGACATTTGATAACAGACCAGCTATATTCGCCTGACTGGTTGAACTACCCGGCAGATATCTCCCTTGAGATTGATTCTGGTACTGGTTCTGGTAGTTTTCTACTTTTGGTCTCTGACACTCTCTAGCGAAGTGTCCTAACCCTTGGCAGTTGTAACACTTAACTTTGGATTTATCAAATCCAATTTTATTGTTATCGACATTAAGATTTCTGCCCGTCCTTTTGATGAACCTCTTGACTCGCTGAGTCACCATGGCCAGTTGCCATTGCAGATCCATCTCCTCTAGATCATCAAGATCTACCTGATCATAATCCTCATCCCAAAGCGCATGATCGTTGATTTTGCCTTGAACGCAATTGCCGTAGGCGGCCACAAATGAAGCCAACAAATTCAGATGGTCTTCAGGTGATTTTGCGCTCATTGGCATCTTTGAAAACCCTTGAGATGTAGATGTAGTGTAGCCTGAGTTTGCTTTTCTTCTGGTCTAAAAAACCCTAAGAAAGCCCGACTTACTGAGTATTATGATTCAACCGGTGTCGATGTTTCTCCTGAAAAGAATGTTGTAGCTGTTTTCACATCAGTTGCCCCTGAGGATTTGGACTTCCCAAAGTACATATCCGGATCCTGTACTTGTTCATAATCCCTTTCCTTCTTAAGCAATTCAAAGTGATAGGCCCTCAGCGTTCCTACAACACTATCTAGGGTTAGAGTATAGAACTTGTCTTCATCATGCTTTATCAGCGCCACATACATTTCCCATTTGGCTGGTAAAGCATCCAGAATTTTCACGATCTTCTTAGTCTCACTATACTCCACATCGTGGCTGTCTAACTCAGTTAGCAAATGATAGAATCTGGTAATTGTCTCATCCAGCTTTTCGTTCTTCAAAGCTTTGAAGATCGCGAACTGCTGCTTGAGCATTTCCATTCTATTCTTTCTGACCCTCGGATTACCTTCACATCTTTTCTCCAAAGAATCCCACAGCTCTTTTGCTGTTTTTTGATTACGGAATGTGTGCAATATTTCCTGAGGTAAAGCCATTCTAATGATAGCGAATGCCCGGTTCTCGGCCTCATACAGCTTCTTATCATCGTCCTTCATCTTTGAATATGGCACAACCTTTTGTCGTCCTTCAACCTCTGCCGTAGATGGAATGTATCATTCGTCTATACAAATCCACCTTCGCATATCATTAAATCTAGCAAAGTCGGCGAACCTATCCTTCTACCAATAGTAATCCTCCAATTTCATCAACTTAGGTGGAGAATTCGCTTTTCCGACATCGTGATCCATCTCAATGAACCTCTGTAGACTTGTCATTGTTTCAAAAATTTTTGAATTTAAACTTAATTAATTTAATTCGAAATTAATTTAAATTAATTCTTTCGAATTTGAGTAAATTCGAATGTAATTAATTTTAAACTTGTTTGGAATTAAATTCGAAATTAAGTTTGAAAGCCAACTAAATTCGAAATTAATGGCAAGTTCGAAGGTAAGCTAAACTCGAAAGTCCTAAATTCGAATTTATAGTAAATTCGAAATCTGAGCAGATTCGAAATGGCCAAACTCGAATCAACCCTAAGGAACTTCGAAAGGAGCGTATTTGCTGACAAACTCGAAAGCTGAGTAAGCCCTAATACCCCCTTAATAAACTCGAGCGCCGCAAGTTTGAAAAACGGCTAATACTTCGAGTTTTTCAAGTTTTCAGATTAAACCAATATTTTTACGAGTAAAAATATTGATTTCGATCAAAAACTTGAACTAATACAAAGTATTTTCCGATATCTTAGCTGTTAAACTCGAAAATCCTCCAAAAATGTGATTTTAACCGCCCAAAACGTCAAGAAACGAACACGAAGAACACCAACGAACACCCAATGGCTCTGATACCACTTGAAAGGTCTTGACTCTACGGATCTATCTCGACGCGACACCTTCCAACGAGTGCGGAATCCTCGTTAGCGGCTTGACGGTAAGATCACACACACCGAAACACGGAGACTACCACGGTGATAAACGTACAACTTAGAACGCCCCTACACGATGATTCTCTCTGAAACAACTCTCTGATAACTTGCAAGTTCGAGATCGCCTTTGCTTAATCCTCTGACAAATTCTGCAAAAGTCTAAAAATTAATCGAATTAACCCTTAATTATACTGACAGATTCGAGTTTTCCAGGGACAAATTCGAATCTGGCCCAAGGCCTATTCGAATTTGTCCTTCATAGACAAATTCAAATTTACCCTAAATTCGAACCTCATATTCAAACTTATGTTTGAACTTATGTTTTATCTTACGTTTGAATTTATCTTTGAACTTTATGTTTGAACTTCTTGTAAGACATTACACCAAGTTCAAACATACAAACAATCAATATCAAACACACATAATGTAACATCCCAAATTTCAAATATATGTAATTTACGATTTTAAGACTTAATTATTGTACTTTTGGATGATTGTATTAATTTAAGTTACTTATAATCATATTATCAGTTAAATATGAAAATACGAAGTTGAGGGGTATATTGTGCAAATAGGTTAAAATACAAATAAAAAGGATGGAAACCCTTTCATTTCCACAAACACACTCTCTCACTACTCTCTCTCTAAAACCGATTCTCTCTCTACTCTCTCTTCCTCTCGGCTCCATCCAAGAACACACACAGGAATCAACAAATTTCAAGTGTAAAAGTTGGAAACAAGTTGCAAATTAGGAACTATAACAGTTGCAACAAACGATTTAAGGTAACATTCATCCAAATTTACGATTCTTGATGTTTTTGGTTCGGTTTTAAAATGAACCGATTTCTAAGATTTATATAGCAAATGTTAATGCATGTTGGAATTTATGATGGGAATGTTTAAATCTAGTGTTAGTGATGCAATGTACAAAATTTCAGAATCAGATTCCAACTCTAAGTATGAATTTGAGCTAAGTGTGTGTTTTTAGTGTGTGTGTTCATCGAGACATGTAGAAAATGGACACAAATGGGTTGTTAGTCGATCCTGGAGATTACAATTATATCATTAATTCATGAGGACGTCTCAGTTTGGTATCAGAGCATTAGTTTGAGGTTTCAAGTGTCCGCGAGGACTTGGACTCAAACTTAGGTTATGATATTAGAATGGACTCCTAGGAAAATGATCAGAACTAAGATAGGATTTACATGCACACGGGGACAATTAAAGGGTAACTGTAAACACTTAGGACTTACCAATAAATGTTCTAAATATAAGTTGTTATATTTCAGAACATGTCAGGAGACGATATGACTCCTCAGCAAATGTTCCAGATGATGCAAGCTCTTATGGAACAGAATAACGAATTACAATCCAAACGAATGGCTGAACAGGCTCAGTCATTTGCCGACCAGTTAAGGGCCAGAGATGAGGCCGAAGCGAAACGTAAAGCTGATAAACGAAAGAATAAGGAACAACAACATGACGATCAAGAGGAAAGACAAGACACTGGATCTTCTAACCGATCAAGGGGTTGTAGGTTTAAGGACTTCAAAAGTAACGGGGCTGTTACTTTTGATGGAACTGGAGATGCTGTGACTGCATTGGAATGGATCACCACCACAGAAAGAACTTTCAGAATCAGCGACTGCGCTGATAAGGACATGGTCCGCTTTGCAACCGTTATGTTTGCAATGGACGCAGTAATGTGGTGGGATGCAATGACACATGTGCTGACGATGGAGGTAGTGTCACACATGTCTTGGAACGAGTTCAAGGAAGTATTCTCCCAGCAATACTGTCCTACTGATGAAAAGCGCCGTCTAGAGGCGAAATTTCTGAATTTGACTCAAGGAACGAAAACGGTTACACAATATACCGTTGAGTTCACCCGACTAAGCTTGTTCGCACCACATCAAGTTGACACGGAAGAGAGAAAGATAGCCTGGTTTGAGGCCGGTCTAGACTATGAAATTCGCCGAACCATGAGTGGGGTTCGGTATACAACTTTTGCCGGTTTACTGGAGGCTGCTCGGAATGTTGAGCAGATCGTCTTATTGTCTGGATACGTCATTGGGTCAGCCGCCGCAACACCGACTCAACCGTCGCCGCCAAAAAGGCAGCGGGAGTCTGGATCTTCCCGATTCTCTCCTCAATCCCATCAACAATCTTCATCACCCAAGAAGGGAAGGGCCTTCTCGGCCAGTTCAGAAATGAGGGACTGCAGACGATGCAGAAAGGCGCACTCTGGGGAGTGCAAGACTCAAGACATGTACTGCTTCTGTTGTGGGCAGAAAGGCCATCACTGGGAGCATTGTCCTCGAAAAGACGATGCGTGCTACAATTGCCACAGACTTGGCCATTTCTCAAGGGACTGCCCGAAACCCCCACGAGATCAGAATGCTCAACAATCAACAGCAAGATCTTCTGTAGCTTCCACGGCTCGCAGGGATCAATCTCAAAGGGCTCCAACAAGGGCGTTCCAAATCACAGCTGAAGAAGCAAAGGATGACCCGGAGGTGGTCACTGGTACGTTTTATGTAAATTCAATTCCTGCACGTGTATTGTTTGACTCTGGAGCAAATCGTTCGTTTGTCTCCACTACATTTGCTCGTCAATTCAATATGCCTACTTCCAAACTGGAATTTGTACTTGACATAGATACTGCTAGCAATATGTTAGTAAAAGCAGACAAAGTGTATAGGAATTGTACATTATAGAAGACGTAGTATTCAATATAGATCTGATCCCTATGGAGTTCGAGGAATTCGATATCATAGTAGGCATGGACTGGTTAGTTCATAACGAGGCCCAAATCGTTTGCAAGAAAAGAATGATCAAGATTACCACTCCCGAGGGCCGAGATATTTGCATATATGGTGACAGACACAAAGGTGACTTGTGCCTTATATCAATTGCAAAAGCCCGAAAGCATGTTGCTAAGGGTTGTTCAGCTTATTTAGCCTACGCTGTCGATGCAAAGGCTGAAGTTCAATCTCCTTCTACCGTTCCCGTTGTTTCTGAATTTTCAGATGTCTTTCCAGAAGGTATCTCGGGATTGCCACCTGATCGCCAAGTGGAATTCCGCATTGAGCTCATTCCCGGAGCTGCTCCAATAGCAAAGGCTCCTTATCGTCTAGCCCCTGCTGAAATGCAGGAAATGATGAAGCAGTTACAGGAGCTACTTGACAAAGGTTTTATCTGCCCAAGTTCATCTTCTTGGGGCGCTCCTGTTCTGTTCGTCAAGAAGAAAGATGGCACATTGCGAATGTGCATCGACTACAGAGAACTCAATAAAGTCACAATCAAAAACAAATACCCATTGCCCCGGATTGATGATCTCTTCGACCAGTTACAAGGCGCAAGCTACTTCTCGAAGATTGATCTTCGTTCGGGTTATCACCAACTCAAAGTACACTCAGATGACATTCCTAAGACGGCTTTCAGAACTCGTTACGGACACTACGAGTTTCTGGTAATGCCATTCGGTCTCACAAATGCGCCGGCTGCTTTCATGGATCTCATGAATCGAGTCTGCCGGCCAATGCTCGACAAATCGGTCATCGTGTTCATCGATGACATTCTCATTTATTCAAAAACCGAAGAGGATCATGCAACGCATCTACGAGAATTGTTAGAGTTGCTGCGCAAAGAGCGACTTCATGCCAAATTCTCTAAGTGTGAATTCTGGTTGAGGCAGGTACGTCTCAACATTCCAAACAATTTCATCATCCTTATACTTAATCATAAACTCGTTGTTAGCTTGTACTTACTCAATATTCAATTCAGATCCAATTCTTGGGGCACGTGATATCTGGTGCTGGGATTGCTGTTGATCCTGCAAAGATCGAAGCTATCCAAAACTGGGAATCACCCCGCAACGCCTCAGAGATTCGGAGTTTTCTGGGATTGGCTGGTTACTACCGCCGATTCATCAAAGACTTCTCCAAAATCGCTGTTCCGCTTACAAAGCTTACTCGCAAGAACACGACCTTCTTTTGGGGAGAAGAACAGCAAACGACATTTGACAACTTGAAGAATCTGCTAAGCGAAGCACCGGTGTTAGCCCTGCCTAAAGGGAACGAAGACTTTGTTGTCTATACAGATGCATCAGGCACGGGTTTAGGTGCTGTTCTAATGCAAAGAGGAAATGTCATAGCTTATGCTTCTAGACAACTCAAACCACATGAGAAAGATTACTCTACTCATGATCTAGAGCTTACTGCTGTGACTTTCGCTCTCAAACTTTGGAGGCACTATTTGTACGGGACCAAATGTCAGCTCTTCACCGACCACAAGAGTTTGAAGTACATATTCAGTCAGAAGGACTTGAATATGAGGCAAAGAAGGTCAATGGAGCTGATAAAAGATTACGACTGTGAGATTCTCTATCATCCAGGGAAGGCCAACGTAGTGGCCGATGCTCTAAGTCGAAAAGCATACTGCAAGGCATATTGCTATGCCTTGACTTCTACAATTTTGACCTCAACTATTATAGATGATGTTAGGGCTGCTCAGTTGCAGGCCCTAAAAGAAGAGAATGTTAAAGATGAAGATATCAGAATTCAGTTGCCATTAATGCAAGACGATGGAATTGGACTCAAGGGTGTTTACGGCAGAGTTTGGGTTCCTAAGTTCGGGAACATGCGAGAAGTGATTCTTGCAGAAGCTCATCAATCTAAGTTCTCGATTCATCCTGGTAGCACAAAGATGTACAGCGACCTGAAAGCCGATTTCTGGTGGCCAGGGTTGAAAAGAGACGTTGGGCAATTTGTAGAAAGGTGCAGGACATGTCGTCTAGTCAAAGCAGAACACCAACAACCCTATGGTAGTATGCAACCTCTTCCTATCCCAGAATGGAAGTGGGACCATATTACCATGGACTTCATAACAAAGCTTCCCAAAACACGTCGTCAACATGATGTCATTTGGGTCATCGTTGACCGTCTGACAAAATCCGCTCATTTCATTCCCATTCGGGAAACCTATTCACTGGACCGTCTTGCCCAGATCTACGTTAACGAAATTGTCATTAGGCATGGTGTGCCTAAGTCTATTGTCTCCGACCGAGATAGTAGATTCACTTCCAACTTCTGGGCTGCCTTACAAAACGGTCTTGGTACTCGTATCGCAATGAGTACTGCATATAGACCTCAATCGGACGGGCAAAGTGAAAGAACAATTCTAACTCTAGAAGACATGCTCAGAGCGTGTGTCATGGATTTGGGTGGTAACTGGGACGATCACCTCCCACTAGTTGAATTCTCTTACAATAACAGTTACCATTCCACTATCAAGATGGCACCGTTCGAGTCTCTATACGGAAGAAAATGTAGGACTCCAACCTGTTGGAGGGAAACAGGAGAAACTCCAATAGCCGGTCCTGCTTTGCTACAAGAAACAAATGAAAAGATCCAACTCATTCGTCAGTACATGAAAACGGCGCAAGATCGGCAAAAGAATTACCACGATCGCCGGCACAAAGCGATAGAGTTTCAGAAGGACGATTGGGTATACTTAAAGGTTTCCCCAATGAAAGGTGTTACAAGATTCGTAAAGCGAGGGAAGTTAGCACCTCGGTTCATAGGACCTTTCAAAATAATAGAAAGAGTTGGGAATCAGTCCTATCACTTGGACTTACCAGAAGAACTATCAGGAGTTCACCCGGTCTTCCACGTAGGATACTTAAGAAAGAGTCTGGTGCCCGAGAGGGAACCATGGACTGATCACTCGGACATTAAGGTTGACGAACGGCTAAGGTTCGTTGATGAACCGGAATGCATACTGGAAACAAAGATCAAAAAGTTACGGAACAAAGAGATCAGGATGGTGCTGGTCAAGTGGAAGCATCATCGGGGAGCTAATCACACTTGGGAATCGGAAGAAGACATGAAGACTAAGTACCCAAGTTTGTTTAGCACAGCATGACTTCGCGGACGAAGTATAGGCGTGGTGGAGCCCATGCTGTAACATCCCAAATTTCAAATATATGTAATTTACGATTTTAAGACTTAATTATTGTACTTTTGGATGATTGTATTAATTTAAGTTACTTATAATCATATTATCAGTTAAATATGAAAATACGAAGTTGAGGGGTATATTGTGCAAATAGGTTAAAATACAAATAAAAAGGATGGAAACCCTTTCATTTCCACAAACACACTCTCTCACTACTCTCTCTCTAAAACCGATTCTCTCTCTACTCTCTCTTCCTCTCGGCTCCATCCAAGAACACACACAAGAATCAACAAATTTCAAGTGTAAAAGTTGGAAACAAGTTGCAAATTAGGAACTATAACAGTTGCAACAAACGATTTAAGGTAACATTCATCCAAATTTACGATTCTTGATGTTTTTGGTTCGGTTTTAAAATGAACCGATTTCTAAGATTTATATAGCAAATGTTAATGCATGTTGGAATTTATGATGGGAATGTTTAAATCTAGTGTTAGTGATGCAATGTACAAAATTTCAGAATCAGATTCCACCTCTAAGTATGAATTTGAGCTAAGTGTGTGTTTTTAGTATGTGTGTTCATCGAGACATGTAGAAAATGGACACAAATGGGTTGTTAGTCGATCCTGGAGATTACAATTATATCATTAATTCATGAGGACGTCTCACATAATCAAACATATATCAAACACTTGTTAATATCTAATATCAAGTAGATTTACTTACACAAAATTCTATCTAAACTTAGACTGCTATCGTCACACAGAATGTACTAACATATAATAATAAAATTGTAATAAATAAATTAAATACATACTAGAAACGTAAAATAAATTAATTAAATAGATACAAAAATATAACTTTAATAAAAAAATAAATACATCTTAAATAATCTATAAATACTAATAAAAGATTAACTATACTCATTTCCTGTGAAGCCACATGTCATCACCATGAATCGACACGTGATATTTAAAAGTTTTAAAAATAATAAAGAAATGTATATTATATCTTTGCAAATCTAACATAATCTACTTTTAAATTCAAATGAAATCAAATAAAAAAATCTAATACTCTATTAACTTATTAATTATAATATAATATAAGTTTAAAAAAATATAAGAAAATAATTAATATATATATATATATATATATATATATATATATATATATATATATATATATATATATATATATATATATATATATATATATAAAATTAATAGGTCATAATAAATAATAATATCATTCTTATATACTTTTGTTTAAAAAATAATACATCTGTCTATACCTTTTAATTTATTATATTTTAAATATATTAAAAAATCCGCGTAATACGCGGGTAATAAACTAGTAATAATAATAAATTAATTAAATAACCATTTAATTAAGATTTAAATTTAAAATTAAAAACAAAATTTATGAAAAGAAAGGGACCAAATTAGAGTCAATGAACTTTTATCCACTAATTAAGTTTTCAACAACATAACATAACATTTAGCATCATAGCAAGTCATGTATTTTGCCATCATTGTTTATATAGTTGCGGGGTTTTGCTTATGATTCCTCCGTAAGATAGGCCCACCTGATAGCTGCTAGCATAAATCTGTACCATGAACTTGATTTCTTGTCATCTTGACATTTCACAATTATAAGAACAATCAGGAGGAGCCAACCATTTCAATTATGCGTTCTTTATGATGTAATGTTATGTTCTTCTGATGAAATTTTTATGATAATTAGTAATAATATTAGTTATTAATTAAATATATATCAAATTGATTAGGGATCAAACATGAAACTAATTCAAAATAGCAAAATTGGAATTTTTCTAATATTTAGTATCTTAAAGACTGAAATGTGAATGTTTTAAAATATGGGCTATCAGTGTGATTTTTCAAAGTTAGGAACGAAGCTTAAAATTTATGGTAAATTACAAATTTCGTTCCTGTGGTTTATCAGAAATTATGGATTGGGTCCTTTAACTTTAAAAATTATATTGACAGTCATTGTGGTTAAAGTTTTGTTACGGATATGGTCTTTTGGCCATTTAAAATGACCATCTTACCCTTACTAGTCTAATAATTATTAGGGTAAATTACAATTTTCGTCCCTGTGGTTATATAAAAGTTATGGTTACCGTTCTTTTCACGTAAAATTACAATTACAGTACTTATAGTTGAAATTTTGTTATGTTTTTAGTCCATTTCTCCAATAATTTTTTAAAAATTACGATTTTACCGTTTAACTTTATTTCATGTTTGGTCCCTAATAGAAATATTTTTTTTAAAAATCATTTTCTTGATTATTTATTATTCTTTTATTTGTTATTTAATGTATTATCTTATTATTACTATTAAAATTTAACTAAAGCAATAAATTATTTAATATGTTTTATTTTCATTATTTATTTGACATTATTATTACTAGTATTATTACTATTTTGTCATATTTTAAGTATTTACATGACTAAGTAGTAGTAATTGAAAATAAATTGTATATGACTAAATTTAAATTGTATTGTTGTTAGTTATTGTTATTAATATTGTTATTATTATTCTGACATATAAATTTTAAATATATATATTGAACTATTTATATATTTATTTTTTAAAAAGGTATTTATTTATTTTATTACTTTTCATTTATAAACGTTTTTACCTATTTATGCATTAAATTTATTTATCTTTTGTCACTACTTTATATTAGGTTATATAAATACTTATAAATTTAGTCTATTTTTTGTCCAGATTTATACATTTAAGTATTAATATATATATTTTAGTTTTAATTTTTTATATTCGTATAAACATTATACGTTCAATATAATTTTAACTTCAAAATATTTTTTTTTAACGTGTAATGCATTCTAATTATTTATTTCATAAAGTTAATATTCAGATAAATTACGAATGTCCAATGTATTAACTCATTAAGCATAATAAAAGTTACATACTAAGTTATAAAAAAATTTAACAAATTCATTTAATTTATACATATAACATGTCAAATTTATATATTTTGTTAAGTTTAATACCTTTAAACATTTACAGGTTATATACATATAAAATTTTTAGTTTAAAAAAAATTATATATTACATTATATCATTACACACACATGTGTATATACGTATGTATTCTAAAAAAATCAAAACATACTCACTTAACAAAAATAAATAAAGTAAAGATAAGTGAGTATTTATGAGTAATACATAATATTGAAAAAGATAAATAAATTATACATATAAAAAATTATAGATCTTAAAAAAGAAAAGTTATAAAAAATTCTAAAAGAAAAATAATGTATATGTAGTTGAAGATTCAGGTTCAAAAAGGTACCTCTCGAAATCAAGTGCACCCGAAGGTACCAACCTTAAAAAACTTTTTAAATTTTTTTTCTCATAATCATGTTTAATTTAATGTCATACGCATGATATATGAATTTCACATACATTCACACTTTCTGTGTCCTTAAAAATTATGTGAATGCTCAATGCATATTTATGAGAATGGTCATCCGTGTGAATGATCATTTCATATCATGTGAATGGTCTTCACGCCATTCACATGATCTTTTTTTACCATTCACAAGATTTATGATGTTGCTTCCTTTAAAAAAAGTCTTATAATGTTGTATTATACATGTCTATTCAAAAAAAATATATGTGAATGATCATTCACATTAAGGTACGCTGGGTACGCTGGAATCTTATAGGTACGCTGATGAACCTGATTCAGTAGTTGAATAAGTATTTGAATTTAATTGTAATATTAATAATAATAAAACTTATCTGTATAAAAGTCCATATATAAAAAGTTATTTTAATTAAATTCTTGTAATAATTAATAAATAAACATATCAAATAAATAAATAAACAAGTTACAATAATAATAATAAAACACAACAAATTAAAAATAATGCTTTAGTTAATTGTAACAATAAGAAAAAAAGTAAATACAAATAAATAATAATTGGATAAAAGTAATTAAATTAATATAAAAAAGAAAGTAATTAATTAGGGACTAAAACTGAAACAATGTTAAAATGGTAAAATGGTTATTTTAAAAAAAAAAACTGGTCAAAGGACTAAAAGCATAACAAAACGACAACCATATGTACTGAAATTGTAATTTTGACGTAAAAAGGATCGTAACCATAATTTATATATAACCACAGGGACGAAAATTGTAATTTACCCTAATTATTATTAATGTTGTTTTTATTATTATTTCTATTAGTATACAATAATAAAATAATTCAAAATAATTTTAAAAACCATTAAAATTAATTTAGTGTAGAACACATTAAAATAAATAATAAAATATTTTTAAAGACATGCAGATAATAATTATAATCAATTAAAAACTAAAAAATAACGTTTTGTGTTTATATTTTTTAATATAATATGTAAGCCTTTTGTAAATCATAAAATAAATTATTATTATTATTAAGTATTCATTTTTATCCAGTTTACATTAAATGATTTTTAATAAAGATTAAAACATCTATGAAAACATATAAATTGTTATTTCATTATTTTGATAATTAAAAACAAAAAACAAAATAGTCTTTTAACTTTAGGTTTCGTTTTTGATTTTTTTTTGTTGAAAAAATTAAACATTTTCATGAATAATAAAACAAAAAAAATTAAACATTTTGATGAACAATAGAAATTGATGTTTTTGAAAGTTTTGTATAACTTTTATAAAAACATTCAATAAAACTTACTTTTTAGAAAATGTTTAAAAATTTTAAACTTTTCAAAATAATTAAAGTTTTTCAAAATATTTGAAGTTTTTAAACTTTTTTTTTCAAAATGTTTAAACTATAAAAATGTTTTGAACCGTTTATTGAAATTGTTAAAAAGTTTGTTTGTGTAAAAATTTTAAAAACGTCAAAAAAGTTTTTAATACTTTTTGACAATGTATACATTTATTCTTTTGATTTATAAAAGGTTTACTTTTTTTAAAGTAAAAATATAAACTCAAAACGTTATTTTTTAGTTTTTAATTAATAATAATTATTATGCATTTGTCTTTATTAATATTTTATTATTCAAGTCTATGTCTTTTATATTAAATTAATTTTGCTGGTATTTTTAATTTTTTAGATTAGTTTATTTATAATAATAATAGAAATATCAATAAAAACAACATTAATAATAATTATTAAACAAGTAAGGGTAAAATGGTCATTTTAAATGGCTAAAAGATCATTTCGGTGACAAAACTTCAACCACAAGTACTGTCAGCTTAATTTTTAAAGTCAAAGGATCCGATCTATAATTTCTGATAAACCACAGGGACGAAATTTGTAATTTACCTAAAAATTTATTCCAAAGCAAGGACCAATTATGTTAATTTATTCTATGATAAATAATATTAATAGAATGTCAGATTTAAATAACAAATTATATAGAAGAAATTATCATGTTGAAATTACTATTCATTTTAAATTCTAAATTCATCATATTTATACAATATTATCGATTTACTCACTCAACATAATTAATTATCGTTTTGGTGCTTATATTATTTTTTTTTATCGAAATAACATGCTACCATTAGCAAATTTTATAGCTTCGATAAAAAAAATAATGTGAGAACTACTGTCTGCAACGATTATCAGTAGGCCAAACAAATCTATATCTATACTATATATATAATAAGAAAACTACTTGGAGTTTCTGCACCATTGGATGGAAATAAATCAATAGTCCAGACTAATGACAACTCATAATTATTTATGAAATGTCTCTTATACCATTAATTAAAATCAATAATTATACCTATGCCATTTTTTAAATTTATTTTCCAAATTTACTACCTTAACATAATTACATTAAAATTTGATTTTAATTATTTCATTAATGAATTAATATTTACCTAAAATAAATATGTGTCATTATTATCCTTAATGATCATATTAAAATTCAAATGTGAAAATTTGGATTTAAATGTAGGAGTGTAGTAAATAAAGTTAAAAATTTTTGTTATTTATTTTGCTATCAAGATTTAAAATTTAATTGATAAAACTTCAATTGTGAATAAGATAAATTTTGATTGTTGATGTTAGAATATGTTTTAATTGATGAAAAACAAAGTCTAGGGACTGTTTTTGTATTTCCTTAATAGTTTGTAAAAATGTATAAATAGCATCTTTGACTTTCCATTTTAGAAGATCTGACAGATTATCTTTTGTACACATTCGAATTAGAGAAATCAGCTACTGTACACGAACATTCCTGATCATCATTTTGTAATCATCAAGTTCATCAATCTAATCATTCGGTTAGTGTTGATTCTTTTATTGTTCTTATTAATTTCATATTGTTGATTGATTGGTAGAAACTACATTTCACAATTGGTATCAGAGACCTAGGGGTGAATTTTTTCTGATTTGAGATTGAATTTTTCGAAACTGCTACTGTTCTTGAGAAATTTTTTTTTCAGAAAAACCTTAAAATCACTAAGGGTTTTGATTCTGTTGATCTTTGTAAGAGATAATTGGATCGAAGGTAAAGGATTCACATACGAATCAATTGAATATAAACTTGCATTGATGTATAAAACACAGAAAAAGATCTAGGTAATTTTGTTAAATTTTGAAAAGTTCAAAAACGGTTACTGTTTCATTGCAAAAGTCAAACCTAGATCTATTTTTGCACAAAGGTGTTTAACAAAAAGTGTTTATATTCAAAAACCACACCTTCGATTACAATTTGAGTGAAAATGGACAATATTTGGATTTAATCTGAATTTCAGACTTGAAAAAGCTGAAAATATTAAGAAACTCGAAATATACACATTCTGTGTGTCATTCGAGTTGAGTACCTTAGATATTCGAGTTGAATATAACTGATATTCGAGTTGACAAGCCTTTGATTCGAGTTTACTACTTGTAATATTCGAGTTGTCAACCTTTTAATTCGAGTTGACAACTTGTAATATTCGAGTTGACAAGCTTTTAAATCGAGTTGACTACTTGTAATATTCGAATGACAACCTTGTCATTCGAGTTGACAACCTTGTCATTCGAGTTGACAACTTGTGATATTCGAGTTGACAACCTTTTTAACAAACTCGAATTTCAAAACAAACTCAATCGAGTTTCAGAACAAAACCAATCGAGTTTCAGATCAAACAATCGAATTTCAGATCAAAGACTCATTCGAGTTTTATCAAAGACTCATTCGAGTTTTATCAAAGACTCATTCGAGTTCTACCAAAGACTCAATCGAGTTTTACCAAGATTCACTCGAGTTTTACAAAAGAATCATTCGAGTTTTACTCTAAACTCATTCGACTCTCACACTATACCCATTCGAGTTTCACTCAAAACACATTCGAGTTTAATACTTAGATCAATCGAGTTTGACACACACATTACTGTCTGAGATAAGTTGCTTATTGCTACTAACAAGTCACTGTGTTGTAGATTCAGTACTAATCTGTGTTTCAAAGTGTGATCAAAATTTTCAATCTCAATCGGAGTTCATCAGATCTTGGACAAGTTTCCCAAAGATCAATCAATATGTCTAAAGATGCACTGGCAATTGGATCAGAAACCAAACCCCCAATTTTATACAGGGGTGAATATGTTCAATGACGGGAAAGGTTTCTTGAATTTATCAGTTTTCATGATCTGTCCGAAGAAATGCTGAAATCATTAACTGAAGGACCAGCCACTTTCATGGAAACGATCCCAGGAGTACCAACTGGTAATCCCCCAATTCCACCGAGGACTGTTGAGGTCACCAACCTAACAGAGGCCCAAAAGAAGAGAAAATTAGGGGACAAGACTGCCAGAAAGTTATTGTTGATATCAATCCCTAATGATATTTACACTTGCCTGACAAATACAAAGACTGCTAAGTCAATTTGGGATGAAGTATGCAAAATCATGAGGGGATCTGACAGAGCTGCTACAAACAGGGCTAGAAACAGCCTAATGACGTTTGAGAATTTCAGAGCTCGTGAAGGTGAACTTTTGGAAAACACTTACCTCAGGTTTGTGAATTTGGTAAGTGAAGTGAAGAGAAACGGAGTGACAAAGTCCAACCTGGACATAAATGTCAAATTTCTAAATGTTCTAAATCCTGAATGGGAAAAGTATGCTATGATTATCAAACAAACAAAAGATATTGAGGAAATGGATTTTCATATGCTATTTGAAAACCTCAACAACTATCAAGAGGTTGTGTTGAGGAAAATTTCAGGAAAGAAGAAGGCTGAAAAAGAAACTGCTGATCCACTGGCTCTACTGGCAGAGAAAAAGTATAAATACAAGCTGAAAAAGGAGAAAAGAGCAGTAATCAGCAGTACATCTTCCGAATCAGAATCCTCAGATTCATCTGCTGATTCAGAAATAGAAGAGATGAAAAAGCAGATGGCACTGCTTACGAAAGCATTTCAAAAGAAATTTTACAGAAAGCCAACAAACAACAAGATGCGCTACAAAACAGGCTCAAGGAAAATTGAGAAAAAGGATAAATATGAGAAATCTGGAGAAAGTAGTGCACGAAAGATGGACAAATATGAAAAGACAGATAAGTCAGCCAAGAAAGAGTCGGAACAGAAATGCTACAACTGTGGAAAACCAGGTCACTATGCCCGGGAATGCAGATCTCCAGTAGTCAAAAACTCAGACTACTATACAAGAAAGACTCTTTTAGCCAAAGAAAAAGAGTCAGGCAAAGCTCTCATGGCGGAGGATGACCACTGGTTGCAGTTATCAGAAGATGAAGACATCTTGGATGAAGATGCTCATATTTGTCTAAAGTCAGAAATTTTCAATGAATCTGAATTAAGTGAATCAGCTATGATAGCTGAAGATGAGGTATGGGTTGGATTGACTGATGAAGAGGATGCATAAAGAAAGGAATCTGAGTCTGATGAAGAGGAAGCAACAGAAGAAGTTGCATTAATGGCAACTGGCCAAAATGAAGCTGAAAATGAGGAAGATTCAAAGTCTGAAAACTCAGATGGTTCAGACAGACCGGAGGTAAATTCTAATTCAGACTCTGATATTGATGAATCATGCATATTAGAAGAAAAACAAACTAAATAGCCTTTATGCTTAAAAAGTTTGAAAAATCTTTAAAGGCAGAAAAGAAAAATGTTCATTCTTTGGAAAACAAACTTCGAAATGAACACAACTTAGTTCTAGACTTTTCCAAAGATAAAGCATTAGCTTTACGAGCAGTCTCAGACTTACAAGATAAGGAAAGAGAACTTCAAAGCAATATACTCAATCTGAATCACAAAATATCTGATTTACAAGAAAGACTGCGAATAGCTGAATTAGAAGCCTCAAACTTTTCTGTAAAATATCATGCCATATTTGAAGAAAGAACTAAACTTTATGAGAAAATAAAAAAGATGGAGGATGAATTTATTAAAAGAGGGCAAAGAGATCAAACAATTTATTTAAATCAACCAAAAGACACAGAATTTTATAACTCTAAATCTGGAATTGGTTGGGAAAATCCTAAGTATCTGACAAAAGCAATATCAAGTTCACCAACACTATATGATGTCAGATACATGAATTTAGGATTAAAAATGACATTTATGAAAGCATCTGAAGAAGTAGAATCTAGTGAAGAAATAAAAAGATTGCGATCAGACAAAATGCAAAATTCTGGTGATTATACCAGAATAAATGAAACAAGCAACATTCTTGATACTAAAGAAGAGTACATTCAAACTTATTCTGAAAAGGATTTGTCTGAATTACCTACTCAGTCTCAAAAATTATATTTGCCAAATTCAATTTTAGAACAGATAAATTCTGATTTAGAATTGAAAATTAAAAATTTTGAGACAGAGAATGGAACTCTCAAGGCTGAATTAAGAAAAATGGAACAAATGTTGCAAACTCAGCCTAAAAACACAAATGTGTCTGATCCACAATCATCTACTTCTCTAGATTCTATAAATTCAGAAAAAGAATTTGATCTGTACATGCACTATGATGATAATTCATTAGATCAAATGTTTGGTAAAATTGGTGAATTTATCAAACCTTTGACTAACAAACAATCAAATGGTAATAAAGAACCTGTTAAAATTCTACAAAGAATGCCTACAGATTCTTTAAAATCATCTGAAAATTCACCATCATTACAACAAAAGAAGGAGAAAACAAAAATTATTGTTCATTCTCCTAACTTTGAAAAAGGTGAATCATCTTCATCAGCGGACTCAATTGCACGAAAAGTTCAATCTTCAAAAGGTATGAAGAATTTACAGAAGAAAAGGGTATCTAAAACTACTAAAACTCATACTTCTTTTATGTCAGATATTCTTGTGAACGGTTCGAGAAAACAAGTTTGGCGAAAGAAGAAAAGAGAACAGAAAAACAAGAGTATAAAACAAGAGTGGCGCGTGAAGGACAAAAATGTTACAGATAGAAATAGCAAAATTGAACAGTCTGTCTGTAATAATAATAATCTTGTTAAAAACTCTTGTATAAAGTTTTCAAGAAAGGACTTAATTGCTTTGAATTCTTATGCTTGTAAGCCTGCAATTGTTAAATCTAATAAGCTCGTATGGCAACCGAAGAAGAAGGACCCATTTTATGAACAGAAAAAGGTTCCAAAGAAAATTATTTCAAAAGCAATTCCACCGCGAATTGTACAAAAATGGATACCTAAAAGAACAATTCAAAAATGGGTACCTAAAATAATTTCAAATGATAAGCTAAAAGCCATATCTGTTAGAAAAACAAATAATACTGTGCATTATTTACCTAAAACAAAAGTACCCAACTACCAGTGGGTACCTCATGTGCTACTACGTCTTATAGGTAAACCATGTCTGGTATCTTGACTCCGGCTGCTCCAAACATATGACCGGACAACGAGACACACTCACGGACTTTGTAGAAAAGTTCTGTGGGACGGTCAGATTTGGAAATGATCAGTTTTGTCCGATCAAAGGCTACGGAAGTCTCAAATACGACAAAATCACCATCCAAAAGGTCTTCTATGTTGATGGTCTTGGACACAATCTATTTAGTATTGGACAATTGTGTGACAAAGGGTTAGAAGTCAATTTCAAAGCCAATCGGTGCAGCATCAGATCCGGAGAAGGAAAAGAAATTTTGGCAGGAAACAGGAAAACAAATTTGTACTCCATTGATTTAGCCTCAATCAATCTGAAGAAAGATGTCTGATTATTGTCTAAAGCTACATCTAAAACAGCATGGCTGTGGCATCGTCGTCTTTCACATCTGAACTTCAATGAGTTAACCAACCTAGCGAAAGGAGGGTTAGTTAAAGGGTTGCCAACGCTCAAATTTCAAAAAGAGCAGTTATGTGCGGCATGTGAAAAAGGAAAGATGACAAGAGCCACACACAAATCCAAAACAGAACACTCATCCACGAGAGCACTGGAATTATTGCATATGGATTTGTGTGGACCAATGAGAGTACAAAGCATAAATAAGAAACGATATGTATTGGTGATAGTTGATGACTATTCACGATACACGTGGGTTTTCTTCCTGAGATCCAAATCAGATGCAACCGAAACGATCATAGACTTCATCCGGAAAATACAAGTAAAGTTGCAACTCACAATTCAAACAATCCGCTCAGACAACGGAACAGAGTTCAAGAACAAATCACTTGACTCATTCTTGAATTCAATAGGAATTACACATCAGTTTTCAGCTGCTCGAACTCCACAACAAAACGGTGTCGTTGAAAGAAGAAATCGGACACTAGTGGAATCAGCTAGGACGATGCTGACATATTCCAATTTACCGTTATTTTTGTGGGCAGAAGCAGTTGCAACTGCTTGTTTCACACAAAATCGTTCAATAATAAATAAGAGATTCGGAAAGACTCCTTATGAACTGATCAATAAACGAATACCTAATATTAAAATTTTCCATGTCTTTGGTTGCAGATGCTTTATTCTGAACGATAAAGACAATCTTGGAAAGTTTAACCAAAAGGCAGATGAAGGAATATTCATCGGGTATTCAAAGGAGTCGGTTGCCTTCCGAGTGTACAACAAGAGAACCAAGACAGTCAACGAGAGCGTGAATGTCAAATTCGACGAAGGAGTGGTAATCGCTTCTGAACACACCAGTTCAGGACCCGAACCTAATATGCAGACTTCATTGGAGTCAACTGAACAAAATGCTGAACACTCAAAATTACATAAGTTGTTTGAGAATTTTTATGAAGACTATTTTGAAAAGCCCAAAACTAATGTTCAAACTTTGGTGCCTGACAGGATTACTGAAGATCCAGTCATAGTCTCTGATCTTTCTCAACAACAAGGTTCAGAAGAAACTGGAGAAGCTTCAACAGCAAATGTGCAGTCAACCACTGAGATTGTACAACCAATTGAACCTCCACATTCTTCTGAAACCCCCATTACTTCTGAACACTCAGAAGCTCCTACCTCAGATGTCCCACCTACAACATCTGAAGTAACTCCCGAACCATATCTAGATCTCAATCCCAACCAAGACCCAATAGAACCATTTCCACATACAGTTAAGTGGACAAGAAATCACCCAATAGAAAACATCATTGGTGATCCATCCGCGTCAGTCCAAACCAGAAGGGCAACTATAAATGAATGTTTATTTTCAAATTTCTTGAGTAAGATTGAGCCCAAAAATGTAAAAGAAGCTCTTCTGGATGCTGATTGGATTGTGGCGATGCAAGAAGAACTGAACCAGTTCGAACGGTTAAAGGTCTTGTCACATCCTTGCTTTAATCACGCTTGCTTATCCCAGGAATAAGAACAATAGCCATAAACATAATAAAAAAATCTAAAGCTTGCATAAATCTAAATAAATATTACAATACGTCATGCACTACACGTGCTACAAGGTTACAGTACTAAATTGCTATTACATCACAATATAATTAAAAGCAGCTACCCAGATCCCAAGGCACCATAAAGCTATACCACAAGCTGAAAGTGAGCTAAATCCTCTGGGTTGATCAGAAAATAGACCTAAGCAGAAGGTCCAGCTTGCTCTTTACATTTTCCTGTAAAAATTATGAGTAGCAACTGTAAGCTAATTGCTTAGTGAGTAAACAGATATTCATGAATGCATGTAAAATATGCGGCGAAAGTGCCTATAAAGGCATGTTATGCTTGCTTGCTTGCTTGCTTAATACCCAGAAAGAATGCTTGCACAATTGAGACATTTCCCGCAGAAAGGAGATGCCACCACTAGGGGTTACCGCTTCCGATGATCAGTCGGTGATACGGGGCTAGCTACCCGCATAATGCTTGGGATAGTGGTGAGCATCAGAATTGCTTGCTTGCTATGTATAATGCTTATGAAAATGCACAAAGAAACGCTTAAACAAAGCTTGCTGTATGATATGCAGAACAATAAACTAATAACAGTATATTATGCACATTAATAGATCAGGTGTAAGATCCGGCTAAGCTGGGTATCGCCTGTACCACAGTGTTCGCCTTCACTCACAACAGTCTATTGAATTCCAAAGAAATCATATAGAAGCAATTTTATGTCTCAATTTCATATAAAACATGTAAACAAGAATAACTGTTACTCACAATACTGAAAATGCTTGCACTGGCTTTTCTATGCTTTAAATTGCTCTGAAATGCTTGCACTTGCTTATCTAGGCATTAATATTGCTTTTGGCTTTGGCATTGCTTAACTGACTTGAAATTCTGCTATCTGGGCTTTGACACTTTTAAATAGACTTTAATACATTCCGGCACTGGCTTTAACTCATAACTCAACTATATGCTTTAATTTAATAACGAGCTTGCTACGACGTGTCTGTAATCAATATTACAGATTACATAATAATTTAATTAACTTGCTTATATAAACTGATCTTTTACTTTACTGTGATGTTGTAATTTTATTTCAGCAAATGTACTGTAAAAATATATATAGTGATTTTTGATAAGACCAGCTTGGACTGGTTATTGCAAATAGGGGGAGATTGTTAGGCACAAAAAGGCCTCAGTCAAACCTGTTCTACATCTGAGGGGGAGATTTATAATCAAACCTGTTGATGCATTTGAAGGTTGAATTTAAGGCCTGTTATATGTCTTATTGAAACCTGAAAATGATTTGCAATATCAGTCTAAAGCTGTTCTATATGTTGCATGTGTTGCAACTTAGACAGTTTGTCCAAGCTGCTCTGTCTGCTGAACAGGCTGGACATAAACTGTCTACGCTGCTCTACACTGTTGAGCAGCTTGGGCATTTTTAAAGTGTTCTGTTCTTTGTGAACAGAACCTGTTCTTTGTGAACAGGCTAAACACTTTATGGAATATGTTTCCAAGTCATCATGTATTGTTTTTGACTACAAGATCAGTTTACAAAGTCGAAGACAAAGTGGAAAACAGAACTGCTCAGCCTGCCCACGCTGTTCTGTAACATGAAGACAAAAGGTTATTTGAAAAAGGGTGACAGACCTTTTTCTTATATCAAAATAGGCCTTTACAAGGAAGAAGACGCAAAGTTGACTTCCTAAATGTTAAAGGCAATGCAACAGTGAAAAGTAAAAAGACAAAAGTTCTGCACATGTGAAGACAAGTCTGCTTTTCAGAAAAGTGCAGAAAAGGTTATGTTGTCTTTTCAACAAGACTTCTCCTTTTTTCATTCCGTCCAATGAAGATGTTTCTCTAGATCCTCTAAGTGAGATAAAAGGAAGGTTCTAAGGTCAGAAAGAAGTGTGAAGAAAGCTAAGTGCTGAAACCCAAGAGTGAACGTGCAAGTGTGATTTTCATGCATGCAAACAATCTGTGTAAACCAGCATCTGTGTGTTATAGCTGTTTTACATAAGCCGTTCCTTTAAGTCTTGTAAACACAGTGAGTGTTCTTAGTGAGTGTATTCATTGTATACTAGTTTGAGTCTGTCTTAGACTTGTAGCATACTGTTGTATCTGTCATCTCAGCTTGAACTATTCCGCATTCAAGCTTGTTTGTAATTAACAAATTGTTGATAAAACATACAAACATTGAGAAAGAGTGTCTAGTGTTTAAATTGCTGTATTCACCCCCCTCTACAGCTTATAACTATATACTTTGGGAACCTCTCGGGACCTACAACTGGTATCAGAGCAGGCTAGAGTGTGTGTCATTCTAGATCTCTCATTCTCCCAAGTTTTCCATGGAAACAGTGCTGCAAATTCTTCTTACTATGACAATGGCTCTATGGGCAAACCTCCCAAATTTATCATCAAAATTCTGGTTTGGAGTGCAGAATGATGCTCTATTTAGAGAATCTGGATGTACAACTGCCAGAGATAGTGATGGAGGGTCCCTATGTGCCAACCTTGTTTAGTACCATAAATCCAGCGGTTTGAAGGAGCTGCTCCTGAAATCAGGACCTTGAGAAGCTAAAGCTCCAATGGTCTGATGAAGACAAGAGATTGGTGGCTCTGGATGCAAAGGCCAGAAACAACCTGGTCATTTCTCTCCCTGATGATGTGTTCAAGCAGGTTGAGAAAATGAAGACAGCAAAGGAGATGTGGGATACTTTGTGTACCGTCTATGATGGACCCACAATCACACTGGACAACAGGATCAACAATCTTGTTAGACAGTATGAACTCTTCTTTGCACAAATCCAAGCCTATCTTGGAGGGGATCTTGACACAGCAGCTTCAATTGTTGAGATAAGTAATTTGAAAGAAGATTTATCCACTCTTGGTGAACTTCCAAATACATTCATTCAAAATGTGAATGGTAAACTAATCTCAACAAACAGGTTTGTCAGGCCTCAAAATACTGACAGCTTGTGTGAACTCAACTCAAAAGCTGATGTTGGAGTTTGTTCTCCAAGTCAGCCGCTAAGTTGCTCTACTAGCTCACATAGCAAAAGAAAGGAAAACATGTTCAAACTGAAGCTGTGGATGCTAACCTGTTGAACAAAACAGGTTCTGAGTCCAAGCTGATGGTAAAAAGCGGTGTTAATCCTTTTGATGCTAAACACTTTGAAACAAGTTTTCAAAAGAAAGCAGCGTTTTCAAACAGGGTAAGTCTCATGTTGAAAACAAAAACTGCTGTGATTTCAAATAAGTTTTCAATCTAGGTTAAATTGGTTTTAAATGAAAATAAGTTTTTCAAAACCAGACACAGTGAGTATGCTGATAGGCAGCATAAATCACAATCCAGTAGGGGCAAAGGCAAAGCCATTGTCAAACTGAGACAACTGGGAATAAAGTTTCCCAACACTGTGGAAGCTCAAAAGCTAACAAGCTTCTGTCTTTGACCTCGTCCTCCCAAAGAGGAAGAAGAGACCGTCAAAGCTGTGGCTATTGAACTCTCCACAAGCTGTTGATTCAACAAAGCTGCTAAACCTGCTGAAGAATCAAAAAAATAGCTCAGAATGTGTTTCTGAAGGATCTTCTTCCAAAAATACTAAAAGAGAAATGTTACAAATGTGGGAAGAAACCACATCTGGCCAAGGACTGTCCTGAATCTGAGGACATGAGGCCTGTTAACTCTGTGTTTCTCTCACAGCTGTCACAGGCAGTGTTGGAAATGGCACAGTTACTGAGAATGGTATTCAAGATGTACCATTCATAGGGAATATTAGTGTGGATATTTCAAATCCATCAACAAATGTTGATGAAGTAGGAGAACTCATCTCTGTGATGGAGTTCCCCTAAAAATGACTAATAATTCTCTTATCACTCTGCAGGAAAAACAACCTTCCCAGGTTTGGTACTTGGATAGTGGCTGCTCAGGGCACATGACAGGTTGTAAGAATTGCGGTGAACTCAGGCCTGAAAAAGGGCCAAAAGTCACCTTTGGTGACAATTACAGGGATCCACTGAGGATATGGAAATCTTAAAGCTGGTGCTGCAGTGTTCAAAAGAGTAGCCTATGTGGTTGGGCTAAACATAACCTTGTTAGCATAAGCCAACTTGTGATGCTGGCTACAAGGTTAACTTTGATGAGCACCTGGGTTCATATTGGATTCCCAAGGCAAAGTTGTGCTATGTGCTCAACGAAAGAAAGGTGTATATGTTGTGGATATGCATTCCTGCGGACCCCACAACTGAAACGTTTTCTCACCAAGAACAATGCTGATCTAACTGGCTATGGCACGAGACTGTCACATCTGAACTTCAAGAACATCAACAAACTCTGTAAGAAAGAGTTGGTGCAGGTTTACCTTCTATGACTTTTGCTAGGATAGATTATGCACAGCTTGTGAGAAAGGCAAGCAGAGAAAAAACATCTTTTAAATCCAAACATAATTTCTCTATTGATACTCCACTCTTCTTAATCCATATGGACTTGTTTGGACCTGTTAATGTCCCAAGTCTAGGAGGAAGAAGATACACTCTTGTAATGGTTGATGAGTTCTCCAGGGACACCTGGGTGATCTTTCTGAAGAGCAAGGAGAGCTGCTGAGAGTTATTGGATTTGTCAAAAGATGGGAATGGAACTCTGCCCAAGTAAAGCAGCTTAGAAGTGATCATGGTACTGAATTCAGAAACAGTACTCTTGAAGACTTCTGTGAAGAGAAAGGTTCACTCAAAACTTTTCAGCAGTAAGAACTCCTCAACAAAATGGAGTTGCTGAAAAGAGAAACCGAACTCTCTTGAAGCTGCCAGAACCATGCTGTGTGCATCAGGTTTACCTTCATCTTTGGGCTGAAGCTGTTAACACTGCCTGCTTCACACCAAAACAGATCCTTAGTGGTGAAAGGTTCAATAAGACTCCCTATGAGCTGCTCAAAGGGAGAAAGCCCAAATGTCAGTTTATTTCCATGTGTTTGGATGTCCCTGTTTCATTCTGAATCAAGGGACCAGCTGTCGAGTTTGAAAACCTAACAGCNGAAGCCAAATGTCAGTTATTTCCATGTGTTTTGATGTCCCTGTTTCATTCTGAATCAAAGGGACCAGCTGTCAAAGTTTGAACCTAAAGCTGATGAAGGTGTGTTTGTTGGCTACTCTGCTATCTCCAAAGCCTACAGAGTATACAACAACAAAAGAAAGGTGATAGATGAATCTATCAATGTCACCTTTGAAGAGTCCAAGAATGTTTTCACCAAAGCTGTTCCTGAATTAGTTTCAGGAGAACTTAACTTTGATGATTTGATGCATTCAAACAATGAAGAGGACTCAAAAGCTTCCACTACACCCAGTGTGGAACCTGTTAATCATGATGGACATGATGATGATTATGTCAATACACCCTGTGTGAATAAATGTACTGACTTAATTACAACTGCATGTTCAGAACCTATCAATGCTGATTTTCCCAGTTCCTCTGCTGATATGTTCAACAGTGGTCAGACATGTTCAACAAGTGAACAGGCTCAAGACAACAGTGTGTCTGAAAATCTTGAGAGCTGTTCAACAGGACCTGTTGAAGATGTTAACAACTCAGGAGAATCATCATTGAAAAATGATCCTAAGTGGATCAGGTGTCACCCCAATGATCAAATAATTGGTGACATCAACAAAGGGATACAAACACGGTGGGACAGCTTAGGGAACTTTTGTATGTTATCTAGTTTTGTTTCACTGATGGAGCCAAAGAAGGTTGATGAAGCACTAAAAGATGCCAATTGGATCACTGCCATGCAAGAAGAGCTCAATCAGTTTGAGAGAAACAATGTATGGAAGCTGGTCCCTGCTCCTAAAGGTAAAACTATAATTGGCACTAAATGGGTTTTCAGGAATAAGATGGATGAGCAAGGTCATGTCATTAGAAATAAGGCAAGACTGGTTGCTCAGGGCTACAGACAGGAAGAAGGAATTGATTATGATGAAACATTTGCTCCTGTGGCCAGGCTAGAAGCAATTCGTTTGTATCTAGCCTACGCTGCTCATAAGAGCATTAAGGTATTTCAATGGATGTGAAGAGTGCATTTTTAAATGGGAAGCTGCAAGAAGAAGTTTATGTCAAGCAGCCTCCAGGTTTTGAAAATGAACAACATCCAGGTTTTGTCTATAAGTTGGACAAAGCTCTCTATGGTCTCAAACAAGCCCCTAGAGCCTGGTATGACACTCTTACTGAGTTCCTTATGAGCAATGGGTATTCCAGAGGTAAAGTGGATACTACACTATTCATAAAGAAAGTGAAATCTGACATTATGCTTGTTCAAATTTATGTGGATGATATAATATTTGGTTCTACTAATGAGCAGCTATGCAAGAACTTTTCATTACTCATGAAATCCAAGTATGAAATGAGTATGATGGGGGAACTGACTTTCTTTTTAGGATTACAGGTTAAACAAACCTCAACTGGAATTTTTATAAATCAAAGAAAGTACACTTTAGATCTATTGAAAAAGTTCAAATTTGATCAAAGTTCTCCAATAAAAACCCCAATGGCAACTAATGTAAAATTAGATGCTGATGCCAGTGGTAAAGCTGTTTCAGTAACAGCTTATAGAGGCATGATTGGGAGCTTGCTATACTTAACTGCTAGTAGACCTGATATTATGTTTGCCACCTGTCTATGTGCTAGGTTCCAAGTTGATCCAAAAGAATCTCATCTAGCTGCTGTTAAAAGAATCTTCAGATATCTGAAGGGTACACCAGGTTTTGGTCTTTGGTATCCCAAAGACTCAAGCCTTGAACTAACAGGCTATTCAGATTCTGATTTTGCAGGCTGCAGGCTAGACAGGAAAAGCACAACAGGTGGATGTCAACTCCTTGGTGGAAAGTTGATCAGTTGGAGTAGCAAGAAGCAGAATTCAGTGTCCACTTCTACTGCTGAAGCTGAGTACATTGCTGCTGGAAGCTGCTGTGGACAGATTCTGTGGATGCAGCATCAGCTTGAAGATTATGGCCTTGTGTATAGGAAAACTCCTATTCTGTGTGATAATACAAGTGCCATAGCCATCTCCAACAATCCAGTATTCATTCCAGAACAAAGCATATTGAAGTCAGACATCACTTCATCAGGGATCACATTCAGAAAGGTAATGTGGAGGTAAGTTTCATTTCCACAAATGAACAGCTTGCAGACATTTTCACCAAACCTCTGGATGAAACCAGGTTTAATTACCTTGTCAGCAAGCTGGGCATGTTAAACAAGAGTGACTAAGTGTTTCTCAAAGGTCTAAAAATCTGTATGTTTCACACTGCTCAAGTTTCTCAGAACAGCTTAGACAGAACAAGTTATTCATGTTCTGTACTTAGTCATTTGTCTGAAAAACTTGAACAGCTTGAGCATACAACAGGCTGAACAAAATCAGTTTATTCGTCCAGCCTGCTCTGATGGTTCAATCCTCAACCTGTCCATTCCTTCACGCTGTCTTACAAGTTTTTCTCTTGTAACCTGTTCTCCTATTGAACACAACCTGCTCTTACATAGGAGAGCAGGCTGGAGGAACAGCTTGAAAAATGAACAGCTTGAAGATTGAACAGCTTGTGATGGCTTTGGTCATCACAGGGTTGACCAACAGCTTAGACCAAAAATTTTAATTATCTTTCTTCAAGATTAAGTTACTTAATTAATGTTTTATTTAACTTAATTACTGCTGATAATGTGGATTACGTGTGTAAGTGATTAAACAGAAATCAAGTGGTCTGACAAACGGTCTGACATGGACAACCGTTCCGTTTTCCGTTAACGACTTTTTTAAATCAAACCGCCCAAAATCTTCTCTCTCATACACACTCACATTCAAATCCTATAAATACCAAACTACTGTTTCATTTTCTTCATCATTTCCAGAAATCCTCAAGAACCCTAAAAATCGACTAAGTGTCCTTTGCTTCTTCAACCTCCAAAATTCTTAAATGACTCACAGACCTAATCCCTTTCTTCCAGTGTTTGTTGGTGATGATGTTGTCAAACATTCATCAGCCACCACAATGCTGACCATCAAACCCACAAACTACGTTGCCAACCTCACTATCCCCAAAAACTATGTGGGGAAGGGCTACGATCAGATGGTGGAATTTCTGCAAGTTCATCCGTTGAACTATGCAATGACTGCAACTCCTGGTGTCCTGTACCAGGAGATGGTGTATGAATTCTGGTACACTTGTTCTTACAACCCCAACACCACAGTCATCAAAGGGACTATTCTTAATGGGACTCAAACCATTGAGATAACTGCTGATCTTCTGAGAGAGGTTCTTCATCTGCCTGTTGCTGAGTCATATGATCTGCCCCAGCCTGAGAACGAGCAAATGGGAAATCTGCTACGCTTCTGTGGTGTAGCAGAACCCAAAATTGGAGCAACATTGTACAGGAAGGATTTGTCTCCTACCTACAGCTTTCTGTTTGCTTCGGTGATGATGAGCTTCAACAGTAAAGTTGGTTCATTCGACCAACTCAGTAGAGATGAAGTGCCAATAGTCCTACAGCTAGTGGATGGGACTACTCTTGACATGGCTAAGTGGATCTTTTCAAACCTGAGAAACCTGGTGCAGCAAGAGCCAAGACCAGCTGCTGTCCGTTATCCCAGGTTTCTGAGTCTCATTTTCAGCCATGTTTGTGGTGAGCAACTATACAACTCCCAGCCCTTACTTAAGTCTGCTGCATTCCCTGTCATAGGGAATAGAATCTTTCATACTCCTGTACTGCAAAATGAGCCTCCTCTATCCACACCAATGAGGAGGCTGTTAGGATTGGTGGAAGGACCCTCTGATGTGAGGGTGGATCCAGAAGCTGCTGCTCCCGCCAGAAAATCCAAAGCCAGGTCCAAGCTTGTTAAAAGGACCCTGGCAACTGAAGCTGGGCCTGTGAAAAAGAAGGCCAAAACAGCTCAGACTAAGTCTGCTCCCTTAGCCTCTGTGGCTGAGGAGGAGCAGACTCCTCACCCTGGTTCATCTGTTGAGCCTGAAGCCTTTGTGGCTGGTGCCTCTGTGGCACAAGAGACTATGGAACAGGCCAGCCCCACTGTTCCTGACCCAGTCTCACACCCTGTCCAAACAGATCCTCTCCCCTCTCCACAATCACCCACATCATCCATTCATTACCAACGCAAATCCCTAGCCAAAAAGAAACCAGCCCAACAAACCACCTCCTCTGTCCCCTCTCAACAGGGTTCAGTTGAAAAATAAGCAACCCCAGCTGCCTCTCCTATTTTGGGAGAAGGTTCAGCTCATTTGGAGCCTGCTTCACTCCAATCTGAGTCTACCCAGAGTCAGCCTAGGCCCTCTGGTTCCTCCCAACAGGAACCAGTTGTACAAAAGGAGATACCCACATCAACTATCCCAGCCTCCCAACAGGCTGAGGATATTGAAAGACAGGAGTCCTCTCCACTCCATACTGTGTCCACACTGTCCCCCACTAAAATCTCCTCACACCTTGAGTCTGCACGAGATGCCCACGCTGCTGGTATAGACCAATCAGCAGCTCAGTCTCAAACTTCTGCTCCCCATGATACAGCTGTTCTACACCAAACAGCTGCTGAGGGACCAACAACCCAAGCTGATGAACCTCAGGGATCAGACCATCCCTCTGGTGAGGCTGCTCCCTCCATGCAAATTCCATCAGCAGGTTTCACCACTGCTGATGTTGAAATGCATATCCCATCTCCCAATGATGAGGCGTCTTTAGACCAAGGCACTGCAGAGGGAACCACCACTGGTCTTCATGAGGGTGTTGCAACACAAGCAGCATCTGAAAGGCTCCAAACATCATCCCCCTCTCCTGGTGATGCAGCTACAGCCGCTGCTGAAGGACCCTTTGATCCCTCCAAACTGGGCCATCTTACTTTTGCCCAGGCTATGGAGCTTCTGTCCAAAGTCCCTCTTCCCTCTCCATCACATCCTCAAACACCAGCCTCATCATCTTCCTCTCCATCTACCCACTCAAAACAATCTACCCATACACCTCCATCTCCTAAAGACCTGCCTTTGAAGGATCAACTTTCTTTGCTGACCAACAAAGTTGGTTCTTTGGAAAACACCATGCACTCTCTACCCTCCATCATATCAGACTCTGTGTCTGCACAGCTTCAGGGGTTCTTTGATTCGTTCAAGGCCTCTTTCCCTACCACTCCACAACCTGATTCCTCTCCACAGCTGTTAGCACTCACTGCTCAGCTGCAAACTGTGTCCACCTCCCTCTCCTCTATTCTTTCCATACAGCAGGACTCTGTGTCCTCAATGATAGCCATTTCCCAACAGCTGTCATCACTTCTTACTTCTTGCAACTCTACTCTTCCAGCCACTCTGGCTAGCTTACAAACTCTAATTGGCTCCCTATCCAACTCTGTGTCATCAGATCTTGCTGATGTGCAAGATTCACTAGAACTTCATCTTGCACAGCTGCAAACTCTGCTGTTCACAGCGTCTGATAGGGAAAATATTGTTAAGCTCACATCCCTTGCTAATTCCCACTCCTCTTCTCTTCAGACCTGTCTTTCCCAGCTTATTGAGGTGAAGGATAACTTGGCTTACTTAGTGACTAGCCTTGTTGGTCCTAAACCTTCTACTAAACCTGCTGGCAAGCCTGCTGACTTTGTGTCTTCAGGCAGACCAGGTGTTGAAGTCGCTGCTTCATCTCCTTCAAAGGGGGAGAAGTCATCTGCCTTGAAGACTAAGTCTAAGGGGGAGAAAACTTCTTCTCCTAAGGAGATACCAGTGTCTGCAACTCACACTGGTCAGCCAGCAGATGTCTTTGAAACAGGTACAGCTGAAGGTGCCTCTCAAGCTGCTATGCCTACTCAGGCTGTCTCTCCAAACCCTGCTCAGTCTAAGGGGGAGGAAGTCATTCCTGAGGACAGGCCTAGCAGTAAAAGGAGGCACTTAATTCTAACTGAAGAAGAAGAAGAAGAGGAAATTCCTGAGGCTGCTGTCACTACAGCAGCAGCTAAAGGAAAAGAAAAGGCAGCTGATGATTCCATGCAGCAGAAAGAAGCAGAAGATCAATTTCACAAAGCCAGGGCTAAAGAAATGGGTCTTTCTATGGACAAGTATTTTGAGTTCAGAGAAGAACAGCTTCAAGCCCTGGAAGTGCTTAGAAAAGAAGAAGAATCTGCCAAAGCTGCCAAAGCTTTTGCACTCCAAGAAGCAAAGAAAATTAAAATGTCTACCTTGGAGGTGCAAAAGAAAATAATGGAAGCTGCTAGACAATCAGCAGGGGAGAAAGAGAAGGAAGTAGAGAAAGGTACTCAGGTCTCTGTGACCAAATCAACAGTACCACATGCAAGAGCTCAATACCACTTTGACAACTTGGCTAGGAAAAAGTTTAATGATGTTGCTGAAAGAAGGCTAGCCAAGGAAGCAATTGTCAAAGCTGTCCCTATATCAAGGAAAGGCAGTCAGTGGAAGCTTAAAATAACAAGGATGGGTGCAACAGGCCCAGAATTTGAAACTTATGACCACACTGATGTAGCACAGATGGGATACAGGGAGTGGATTGAGCTGGCAGTTGCCCTGAGTGAATCAAAGTCTGAAACTGCTAAACAAATCAGGGCATATGTCAAGAAGTTGATGGAAAGAGTAAAGGATCTTGGCCTGATTTCTAAGGAAGTTAGTGAAGGTGTCTTTGTGACACATCCAAAAATAAAGGCCAGGAGGACAAGGAAGGACACAGAGATGGAGCTACTCCTTACACTGATCGAACAGGGCGACTATGCCATTGAAATGAAGGGAGTTGATCATAGCCTGCCAAGTGGAATAGAGTTTGAGGATGGCAAGATTATTGAAGAACCTGAGCTGGGGGCATTTTTGTAGATCCCCTAACCCAGAAGAAGTGCTTCCAAAGAGCCTCAGAGCTGTACAAAGTTGATCTGAGACAGCTTGTCGCCTTCAGACTTGCAGTTTCATTTAGGCAGTCTAGCAAATGGAGAGCAGCCGTCTGGGATCAGCTCAGAGGCTTCTATGAAAGAGGAGAGCTCAATGATCCCAAGTTCATGATAATAAGAAGTGAAATTCAAGATCTTGAGGATACAAGGGAAGAACTGGAAAAGATGGTTCAGAATCCTTTTCCATTGTAATGAAGTCCACCTGCCATCTGGGTAGGTGAAGAATGGAAGCTGTCCATCAGTTGGACAGGCTTACCATTATTTGCTCCCATCTAAAACAGTCCAATGTACATCAGTTGTACTTTATTTACATTTGTTGTAATTTCAGTTTACATTAGTTGTAATATACATCAGTACATTAGTTGTATTTTTGTAAGAACATGTGTTGTTCTAATGTAATCAAGAATCAGTGTATATATAAACTGATCTTTTACTTTACTGTAATGTTGTAATTTAAATTCAGAAAAATGTACTGTAAAAATATATAATGATTTTTGATAAGACCAACTTAGACTGGTTATTGCAAATAGGGGGAGATTGTTAGGCACAAAAAGGCCTCAGTCAAACCTGTTCTACATCTGAGGGGGAGATTTATAATCAAACCTGTTGATGCATTTGAAGGTTGAATTTAAGGTCTGTTATATGCCTTATTGATACCTGAAAATGATTTGCAATATCAGTCTAAAGCTGTTCTATATGTTGCATGTGTTGCAACTAAGACAGTTTGTCCAAGCTGCTCTGTCTGCTGAACAGGCTGGACATAAACTGTCTACGCTGCTCTACACTGGTGAGCAGCTTGGGCAATTTTAAAGTGTTCTGTTCTTTGTGAACAGAACCTGTTCTTTGTGAACAGGCTAAACACTTTATGGAATATGTTTCCAAGTCATCATGTATTGTTTTTGTCTACAAGATCAGTTTACAAAGTCGAAGACAAAGTGGAAAACAGAACTGCTCAGCCTGCCCAAGCTGTTCTGTAACATGAAGACAAAAGGTTATTTGAAAAAGGGTGACAGACCTTTTTCTTATATCAAAATAGGCCTTTACAAGGAAGAAAGACGCAAAGTTGACATTCCTAAATTAGTTAAAGGCAATGCAACAGTAGACAAAGTAAAAAGACAAAAGTTCTGCACATGTGAAGACAAGTCTGCTTTTCAGAAAAGTGCAGAAAAGGTTATGTTGTCTTTTCAACAAGACTTCTTCTTTTCATTCCGTCCAATGAAGATGTTTCTCTTAGATCCTCTGAATGAGTATAAAAGGAAGCTTCTAAGGACAGAGAAAGGTGTGAAGAAAGCTAAGTGCTGAAACCAAGAGTGAACGTGCAAGTGTGCTTTTCATGCATGCAAGTCTGTTGTGTAATTCAGTATCTGTGTGTCTAAGCTGTTTTACATAAGCTGTTCCCTTAAAGTCTTGAAAACCCAGTGAGTGCTTCTTAGTGAGTGTATTCATTGTATTCTAGTTTGAGTTTGTCTTAGACTAGTGAACATACTGTTGTATCTGTCATCTCAGCTTGAACTATTCCGCATTCAAGCTTGTTTGTAATTAACAAATTGTTGATAATACATACAAACATTGAGAAAATAGTGTGTAGTTTTTAAATTGCTGTATTCACCCCCCCCCCCTCTACAGCTTAAAGCTATATACTTTGGGAACCTCTCGGGACCTACAACTGGTATCAGAGCAGTTTAGAGTGTGTGTCATTCTAGATCTCTCATTCTCCCAAGTTTCCATGGACAACAGTGCTGCAAATTCTTCTTACTATGACAATGGCTCTATGGGCAAACCTCCAAAATTTAATCATCAAAACTTCTCTGGTTGGAAGTGCAGAATGATGCTCTATTTAGAGAATCTGGATGTACAACTACCAGAGATAGTGATGGAGGGTCCCTATGTGTTTAAATTCGACATTTTTTAGAACAGCTGAGATGTGTGTTACCTGTTTAAGTTTTTCTAAGTATTTTATTGGCTCATGCCTTATTCACAAGTTATAACTCGCGGATAACACTGCCTGATACCTGCTAGTCTTATTTTGCCTAAGTACTTACCACTACATCCGCAAGTTCCTACTTGCGGATCACAAAGCACACACTCTACACTCTGAATTTTCCTAACTTAATTGCCAACTAGTGTTTCACCCGCGAGTTACAACTCGCGGATCCTCATCATCTGCAAGTTCCTACTTGCGGATTACATAGCAAACCCACTCCAAGTTCACTTTTTTTCCAAGTCCCCATCCACAACTCCATCCGAGAGTTACAACTCTCGGATAAAGCATCATCCGCGAGTTAACTTACCATATTCACATCACTTAGAATTGTTTTTTCCTGAATCTCACTTAGTGTGTTTGCACAATTAAGGCTACAATCACTTACCAATCTCTATCCAAAGAAGCTTTCAACATGAACCGCGACACTCTCGCTATGGGATCTGACGTCAGGCCTCCAACTCTGTATCGGGCACGCTACTCTCTGTGGAAATCCCGTTTCCTCGATTTCATCATTACATCAGGAGTTAGCTGATGACATTCTGGACTCAATCTAGAATGGTCCGGCACAATTCAATCATCCTAATCCAGCCGAAGCTAACATCGAAGAAGATGGACTTCCCAAGAAAGTTCACACGCCTGCTCAATTGAATCAGATTAAGGCTGATAGGATAGCTAGATCGTTCATCATCCAGGCTGTTCCGGATGAAATCTATATCAGCATAGATAGTTTTAAGACTGCCCGAGAAATGTGGGAGGAAATTGAGAGGCAAATGCAAGGAAATGATCGGAATGCCAAGCAACGTGAAGCAAATGCTTTAAACAACTATGACATGTTTTCAGCAAAAGATGGAGAGTCTCTGGAGACCACGTATCACCGTTACTGCACGCTGATGAATGAACTCCGAAATAATTGAGTTAACAAATCTCAAGTAGAGCTGAATAGGAAGTTTGTGAATTCTCTGAAACCAGAATGGAAACAATTCATGTGGTTGATTCGTGAGATAAATGACATCAGCATCCATGATCTATTTGATAGTCTCGAGTCTATCAATCTGAAGTCTCTAGTAAACTCGAACCTAAGAAGCTAGATGAACCCACCATATATGACACCCTTGCCCTTCTCATAGACAAGAAACTAAAGTCCTCCAAAGCTGCTAAACTCCTCAAAATTCTTTATGAATCCTCTGAATTTGATACTGATGATGCCAACAATGATCCAGAGGCTACTGAACTTCAAAAACAAATCGCAATACTCACTCATGCATTTCACAAGAAGTTTCCCAAATCGTCCAACAAGCTTCGACGAGAAGCCAAGAGTAAAAAGGATGACTACAAGAGGGAAGTAGCTGAGAAGCCAAAGAAGGAGGAACGTAAGATTTTGACAAAGAGAAAGGGTGCTTCAACTGTGGTAACCGGGACACTTTGCTCGAGAATGTCATCTTCCGAAGCAAAAGAATGAGAACTACTACAAGACGAAGTACAATCTCTCTAAGCAAAGGAATGCTGGTCGAGCACTGTTCGCTAAAGAAGAACACTGGTTAGAAGACACTGATAAAGAAGAGGATGTTGCAGATCCTATGTGCTTTATTGTCGACACTCAGCCAGAAGAAGATACGAGTACAACACATGAAGTCTTGTTGATGTCTCAAGACGCTAATTTAAGCAAGGAATCATCCACAGAGTAAGAGGTAAGTTTTATAGCCCGACGAATTTCTTGCTGAACTAAAAGTTTACATAAATAGACCAACAAGTTAAAAGTTTGTCAAACTGCCCTTCGGATGATCAAAATGAATCGACTGGTTTGAAAACAAACATTTTAGCTTTACACAAACAAATGTCTAAGACTAATACTGTAACAATGGAAGTAACTGCCAAACTGACCAAATTAGAATACGATCATCAAGTGCTTAAATCTGAAAAATCTGACAGTGATTACAACTATGAGTATGTACTGGCTGAGAAAATGAAACTAAATGAAAAACTCAAAGACATGGAAGAAAGGTTTTACAAACGTGGTCAAACTGATCAAACCATAAATATTATAAACCTAGAGAGTTGAAGTCTAAAGATGGTTTAGGATTTACCGGTACTGGAGCCATGGAAAAATGGTTAATAAACTACATGATCCTTTATATGATTATGAAACTCTGGGTTGCGGGTACACTATGCCATATCACAGAAGTTGGCCAGAAGTGCTAGCCGAAGAAGAAGAAAAACGAGCAAGACCTAAAATAAAACAAATCTAATTTGTTTATGACTGGTTAAATTACGACTCTCTTCAAGGAAAATTGGATAAAACTTTTAGAGAAGATGAGTTCGTTGAACCAAAAGAGTTTATACTTGATCCGAACTTGCCAAAACCTCGTGAATATGTACCATATTCTATTCTAGAACATCAGCCTTCTGATCTAAATCAGAAATTGGAAAATACAACACGAGATTTTCAGCAAGAACGGATAGATTTTACACAGAAAATATCAGATCTAGAAGCCGAAATTTCTCGACTTAATTCTTCTATGGCTGACACTTCACTGAATAATGATAAATTCCATGACCTTGAGTTAGCCTTAAAAGAAACCAAAGAGTTGTTTGATTCAGACAGAAACATTTTTTTTAAGAAAAGAAAATGAGTTTAATGAGGCAAGACGACAGTTTTCAGTCCGAGAACAAAATTTCAAACTTGATGCCAACTCATTTGACAAAGAACGAGATCAGCTTCTAGCCACAATTAAGGGACTAGAATCTCAACTTGTTTCTAATCAACATAGTTTTGAAAAACAAGTTTTTGTCACTAACAACTTTAAGGCGATAATTTCAACTCCAGCCAGCGACACAAACTCAATTCTAAGAAAACAACACCTCTTAGAAATAAAGAAAGGCAAAGCCCCGATGATCGCACCTATCTCATAACATGTTGGCAACACTTCTAAATCTATTCCCGAGAATTCTACTCCTTCTAGCAATAAAGGCAAACAAAATTTTCAGAAACAGATATCGCGCACACAATCTAGTAATTCTAAATCTGCAAAAGCTAACAAACATATTTGTTTCTTTTAAGAAAATCGAGTAAGACCAAAGGGCACACCTCAAAAGACGGCATCTAAAGTCAAGAGTCAAGGAGCAGTTTTTAATTCTTCAAAGTTTTTAATTTCCAATGTAATAAAAGACAAACGTGTGGTTGATTTACATTCTGGTACTATTTTGAATGACTATAATGGTTTGAACGCTATTCCGATTAATGCATATTCATTTGATCAGTTGTTTAATTTGTCCAAAACACCACAAGTTTGTCTAGACCTTCATTGTTAAATTATGTTCCTATACTCGAACATAGACGCCGCCGCAAACCTAAAAAAAAGGTTAAAAAGGAAACTAACAGACCTATTAAATATAAGTCTATCTGGGTCCCTAAAAATAGCATCTCTGCAAACAACGACATTAAGCGTACTATCTCTAAGACCGATGGTGGTTATCCCATTAAGAACCCTACCATCAACGCTAATCCTCTGGACTCAAATTTCGTACAATTTGGGTACCAAAAGTCACTTAACTATCTTGCAGACATTGGTTTCTAATCACCTCAGATTAGGACCTGCTCCTCATTTTTCAACGGCTTTTGAACACCCGGTTCAAAACCCGCTCTTCAATCTTCACACACTGATCTGTCCTTTGCTTTCAGGCAAACAGTGTGTGGATTCTAGACTCTGGATGCTCGCGGCATATGACTAGTCGGCCGACAAGATCTTCTGTCCAACTACACGTCAACTGATGGTGGTTCGGTGAAATTTGGCAACAACAGTGTTGTTCGAATCTGTGGCTTTTGGAGATCTCGAAATGGAAAATCTAAAGATAACTCAAGTCTCCTATGTCCAAGGTCTTGGCCACAATCTCTTTAGTATCGGCCAACTTTGTGATAAAGTACTTGAGGTATCCTTCAAACCTACAAGATGCAGTATTCGATCTCCAACAGGCAAGGAGATACTCGCCGGCTCTCGAAGGTCAAATCTATACACCATCGATCTTTCCATAGTCAAGGTCAACAAGATGATGTGTCTTCTTTCCAAGGCCTCATCACAATAGTCTTGGTTATGGCACAAGAGATTCTCTCATTTGAATTTCAAGAACATAACCAAGCTCGTATCCAACAAACCCGTCAGAGGTCTACCGGAACTGAAGTACGACAAAGATCAACTGTGTGCAGCCTGCGAAAAGAGTAAGATCAAGAAAGCCTCACACAAACCAAAGCCAGTCCCTAACACTACAAAACCTCTAGAGCTTATCCGCATGGATTTGTGTGGTCCGATGCGCATTCTGAGCATCAATGCCAAGAAGTATCATTTGGTGATGGTCGACGATTTCTCACGCTACACTTGGGTAAAGTTCCTACGCACGAAAGACGAGACGCCAGAATTGATCATCTCGAATCTGAAGCAGACCCAAGTCAACCTCCAACTTCAAGCCCAAACCATCTGAACGGACAACGGTACTGAGTTCAAAAACAAGGAGTTAACTGAATTCCTAGATTTCGTTGGTATTTCCCACCAATATTCCGCTGCCAGAACTCCTCAACAGAACGGAGTCGTAGAACGACGGAATCGAACTCTGGTTGAAGCAGCTCGTTCCATGATCACATGCTCAAAGTTGCCTCTACACTTCTGGGCTGAAGCCGTGGACACCGCGTGCTACACTCAAAACTGATCCATCATCAACAAACGGTTTGGCAAAACACCCTATGAGATTATTATTAAACGTGCACCTAATGTCAAACACTTCCGTGTTTTTGGTTGCAGGTGTTTCATCCTAAACGACAAAGATAATCTTGGTAAGTTCGACGCCAAAGGAGATGAAGCAGTATTCATCAGATTTTCAAAGAACTCAGCCTCTTACCAGGTGTACAACAAAAGGACTAGAACAGTTAATGAGAGTGTGAACATCACATTCGATGATTTAGCTGAGTCCGAGAACATTTCTGAACACATCATTTCAGAACCGGCTCCTCAACAATCGTCTGAACCGACTCAGACATCCTCTGCATCCACCTCTGCTACGCCAATCGAAGAAGATGATCTAGACCTAGACTCCCTATTTGATTTATTATATCCACACTCTAAGTCTAGTCCTAATTCTTTTCTTAAATCTGATGCAGATACAAATGAAGTCAGTCCAAGCTCACCTGCCCTTGACATATATGAGCCCACACCTACTGAAACCACACATACATCACCCAAATCCCCAACCGGTTCTTCTATTCCTAACCTGAACCCAAATACAGCCCCAGAACCTTTGACACCAGTTGATGCTCCTCAAACCGACTCAATCCCATCTAATTCACCCTAATCCGCAGACGACCTCGTACCGCTTCTACGCAAATGGACTTTATCCCACCCCGAATCTCAAATCATTGGAGATAAGTCCACTCCGGTTCAAACCAGAACAGCTACCAAAGCCGAATGCCTATTCGTTGCTTTCCTGAGCAAGATCGAACCGACAACCATAACCGAAGCTACAAGATCCAGACTGGGAAAACGCAATGCATGACGAACTACATCAGTTCGAACGCCTACGCGTATGAAGGTTAGTCCCACGACCAAAGGATCGGTCCATCATCGGCACAAAATGGATCTTCAAGAACAAACGAGACGAGATCGGGATTGTCATCCGAAACAAAGCCAGACCCGTGGCTAAAGGGTATCGACAACAAGAAGGAATCGACTACGATGAGACGTTCGCCCCAGTTACTAGACTTGAAGCTATTCACATATTCCTGGCGTACGCGGCTCACAAGGACTTCACAGTCTATCAAATGGATGTGAAAACGGCGTTTCTCAATGGAATTCTGAAGGAGGAGGTGTGTGTTTCTCAATCTGAAGGTTTTGTCGATGAGTCTAGACCATCATATGTCTATGCTCTCGACAAAGCTCTATATGGTTTGAAACAAGCACCTCGGGCATGGTATGAAATACTAATTGAGTTCCTGCTCGATTCTAGATTCTCCAAAGGTACGGTCGACACAACCCTATATATACGACATAGAGGTAATGACATTCTACTCGTTCAAATTTACGTAGATGACATTATTTTCGGGTCTACAAAACCCTCACTTTGTGAAGAATTTTCAAAATTAATGGAATCGATGTTCGAGATGAGTATGATGGGGGAAATGAATTTTTTCCTCGGATTACAAGTCAAACAACTTCCTGATGGGATTCTCATAAACCAGTCAAAGTACATCCATGATCTCCTAATGTATGTGAAATTTACATATTATCTTCATAATGTTAATTAAAACATGTTTATGAAATTAAAACTTAAAAAAAGTTTGGTATCTTCTGGTGCGCTGCATATTGAGTGGTACTCTCTCGAACTATATTCTAGTTAGAATATAGTTTTTGGGTCATGTTTAGAATTGTATGTACTATCCTTATCCTTATACTTTGTTGATGATTTTAATTTTTATACCAAAACCGAATAACTCATTTAATCCAAACCGAATATCCCGAAACCAATTTACACGTCCCCTTATTTGGTTCGAGTTCGACTAGCTAACCCATACGCTCAAACCCAAATAACCCGATACCCAATTGTTAGACTTATTTTATTGTAATCAAGTCTAGGGTTCATTATATAATAATTTAATATTTATGTTCATATTTTGTAAGGGCTTAATTAGTTGAGTGCATAGACTTGACCTTTTAGGGTTTTAGGGTGCGTTTGGTACAGGGAAATGGGAGCAGAGATATGGAATTGGAAACAATTCCCATGTTTGTTTGGGCTTGAGAAATGAGAAATAAATCATTTCCATTTCCCTATTTTCATTTCCCTCCTATAGGTGAAGAATTGGGGAGAATTGAAATTTTCAACTCTCTAGGGAATTCACAAAAAAAAAGCGGAGACTTGCTATCCCCCCCCCCCCCCAAAACCCGCTTCCAGCCCCATTTCGGTTTCTCCCAAAACTGCAGAACCTCTCCTCTTCCACAGAGAAACCCTAGCCGCTCTCCTCTTCCACGTTTGCAGCGACGGCGAAAACCCTAGCGGCGTCATCGACGGCGAACCTAGCGGCAACATCATTTTCCACGTTTGTAGAACCTCCATCGCGAAAACCCTAGCGGCCGGCGTTCCCCCTCTTCATCCTCCTCTGTCGCAAGCAAACCCGCCGGCGTTCCCCGCAGCCGGCGCTCCCCCTCTTTCTCCTTCTCTGTCGCAAGCAGCCGGCGTCCCCTCTTCCTCCTCCTCTGTCGACAGCAGCAAGCAGGTTTGTATTCAAATTATTTTTTTTGCAAAAGTTTGTTTTTGCCATAAATATTTTTAGTTAATCAATATTTGTAGCAATGATATTCAATATTTGCTAGAAGTTTTTAGCAATGATATCTAATATTTGCAAATGATTCACTCTCTGCTACAAGTTTATATCTTTCAAATTCATTTTTTGCCATAAATATTTTTAGTTAATCATCCCAAATTGATTGTGTTTTAGTACTTTCTATGTAGCTAAATTTATTTTTTAGATTTTTTTAACAAGATTTGATTAAAAAGATTTTGCTTACCGGAATCAATTTATTTTTTAGATTTTTTCACATTGTGTTCTAGTGCTTACTGTTGGTACATTTGAGAATCAATTTAAGAATCAATTTATGCCACCAATTAAACAGATAATTTATAAATAATTAATACTAGTATGGTTTATGATTTATACTTGTTTATATATACTTGTCACATGGTTTATGATTTATACGTCATATAGAAGATGCTTGTCACATTGTTGTTTATGATTTATACTTGTTTATATATACTTGTCACATTGTTGTAGATGGCAAGATCACCGTTGAGTCAATAAATTAATCGCAATAGACAAGTGGCTAGAATAGTTGCTATAAGTGCATTTCATGTCATGTATGTTGTGATTCGTTGGTGGATGATATGTACATTTCGTTGGTGCCGTTGGCGCCGTACAATTGAATCAAGAACGTTACGGGAAAAATATTTAATGAGTTATCATAATAGACGTGGAAACATGACGAGGATGGTCTATGAAAGTGATGTTACGAGTATCGTTAACATAAGAATGAACAGACATGCATTTTCAACACTTTGTGATATGCTAGAAAGTAGAGGGGGATTAAAGAATAGTAAAAATATGTTAGTCGATGAGCAAGTTGCTATGTTTTTACATACACCCATAATGCAAAGAATAGGATCCTAGTTAATAGATTTAATCGGTCCGGCGAAACTATTAGTCGTTATTTCAAGTTAGTCTTACATGTCGTATGTCGATTACACAAAGAGTTCTACAAAACACCCGTGCCAGTGCCAGATAATGAAACCGACGAGCGATGGAAATGGTTTAAGGTTAGTTAAAGTATACTAAGTAATAAAATTTATTCCATCAACTTTATTCATTTTGTAATATTCTAGTATAATTATTAAGTAATGTTTTATTTTATCAAGGGTTGCTTAGGAGCACTAGATGGTACATATGTGAAGGTTAAAGTCCCTACTATTGACCAAAAACCTTATCGAACACGAAAGGGGGAGATTTGTACCAACGTTCTCGGAGTATGTACGAGAGACCTTTTATTCACATATGTCTTAGCGGGATGGGATGGTTCTGCAGCTGATAGTAGAGTTCTACGAGATGCAATTAGTAGACCTAATGGTCTTAAAATTGCTCAGGGTATGTGATTAAATATTTAAATTATATATGTAGATTCAAATATCTAAATTAACGTAGAGTCTAATGGTTCGTTGTAGGAACATACTATCTTTGTGATGCCGGTTATACAAACGGTGAAGGATTTTTAGCTCCTTATCGAGGTCAACGCTGCCATCTTAATGACTGGTCTCGTGCACCTACGAATGCCAAAGAGTATTTCAATATGAAACATTCATCGGCAAGGAACGTTATAGAAAGATGCTTTGGATTAATTAAGGATAGATGGGCTATTTTGCGTGACAACTCATATCATCCTATAGATTCTATGCCACGTATCATCATTTCTTGTTGTTTGTTGCACAATTTCATACGAACAACAATGAGCGAAGACCCCATTGATAATGAAGTCGCTACAAATCACACACAACCGGGGAACGATCATGACAATGTTATTTGCACGGTTGAGACTTCACAAGAATGGACGAATCGTCGAGACCTTCTTGCTAATGAAATGTTTAACTATTGGAATGCTAGGCGTGCTAGTAATTAGTTTTTTTTAGAATGTTTAACTATTCGAATGCTAGTCATTCTTGCTATGTACTTTTCATTTGTATGTTTTTTATTAGTAATGGTAATTGGTACTTATTTAAGTTTTTATGAATTAATTGTTGATTAGTGTTTTGGATTTGTATGTTTATGATTAGTAGTGTTAATTGGTATTTATTTAAGTTTTTATGAATTAATTGTTAGTTAATGTCGTGATGGTTGTTAATTGTTTAAATATATGTAGGCATGGCGGATTCAACGACAGTAAAAGTAACGGGACAGACCAAACATACATGGACAAACGATGAAGATGCAAAGTTGATCGATGAGTTGATGGAGTTGCATGCATCTGGAAAGTATGGCGGGACTGATAACGTGTTCAAACCGGGATATCTGAATGGTGTTCAGCAATTGCTAGATGTTAGTCTTCCCAATTCCGGTCTCAAAGCAGAACCACACATAAAGTCAAGGATGAAGACCTGGAAGACTCATTTTAGCATTGTGTATGGCATTGTTCATACGAGCGGATTTGGTTGGGACGATATACAAAGTTGTGTCGTCGCGGAAGATAGCGTTTAGGATGAATACGTTAAGGTATAGTTTCTTTGATTTTTATAAAAAAAAAATTGTTTATAAAAACTTGTTTTAATTTAGTTTTATTTATCATGTAGTCTCACAAAGGTGCCGTATATTTTTGAGGCAAACCGTTTCCATTTTATGAGAAGTTGTGTGTCATATTTGGTAAAGACAGAGCCACCGGTAGCAAAGCAATTGATCTTGGAGAGGAAGATGTTGTTCCGGAGACGCAAAAAAGTTCACCCATCGACATTGATGACATTGATTTCGTTGAAGATGCCGTTCAAGATGCTCGTCGATCCGAAGGACCAACAGATAGTGTTACGAGCAAACGTAAAAGAGGCAAAAGCACGGATGGAGATGAAATGTATCGTGAGTCAATCAAGGAGATGAAAGAGGTCTTGGTTAAATTCACGGAGATTGTGGGTGAATCAATGAATGTGTTTGATAAGGATGTGATGCAAAGAGATCAAGAAAGTATGGAAGCTAAAGAATTGTATAATAAGGTTCGTGAAGAGATACGAGCTTTATCGGGTATTGATGCCAAAGAACGTTATAAGGCACTTGATGTGATTGGTATGGATGTGTTGCGTGCACAGACATTTCTAAGCTTGACTCAAGAAGAAAAAATTGAAATGGTAAAGGCATACGTGGATGGTTGAATGCGGTAGATGTTGAAGACTTATTTTGGATCAAGAACAAACTTTATGCTTTTGTTTGATTTGGTTTTTTTGAAGAAAAACATGTTATTTTGGATGAAGAACAAAACTTTATGCTTTTGTTTGATTTGGTTTTTTGAAGAAAAACATGTTATTTTGGATGAAGAACGCAACTTTATGCTTTTGGATCAAGAACACAACTTTATTTTGGTTTTTGGTTATGATTGTAAGAACTTTAATTATTAACTGATGCATATTTTTGCTTCTTTGAATGTTGCAATAAATTTTAAAAAAAATCAACATATATGAATGTTGTTTTTGGATTTATCAACATATTTGGTGTTTATAAAATTTATTTTGGACTAACCAAGATATTACAAAAAAACAATAATTTTATAAAAATCACCTTTAAAAAAATAATTGATAAAGATAAAAATGTTATACAAAATATGTTGGTCATTTTTTGTTTTATCAATAAAATGTTTAATTATTTCAAAAATATTACTTTGGGTTTGAATTAAAAATTGTTAAAAATAATTATGATTAGAAATAATAAAATGTATAATTACAAAACTCTCTGATGAATTCTCTGTTGTACCAAACAAGAGAAATGATTCTCTGTTACAATTCTCTGCTGAATTCTCTATTCTATCAAACAGGTGAATCAATTCTGTTTCTCCGGACCAATTCCATTTCTCAGCAATTGCATTCTCTGTTGTCATTTCTCTGCATTTCCATTCTCTGTACCAAACGCACCCTTAGTATTTATAGTCTCTCCTAGGGTTTTGTGTATGTAACAAGAGTGTAACACAAATGTAACCAAAGAGAGCTCAAGGTGAAAGGAGAGTAGTCGTCGCGTGGGTTGAGAGAAAAACATTTGTTCTACATTGTTCATGATTCAAGGTTTAATCTAATCATTTAGCTACATTTATATTTATTCATCTTGTCCGTTGTTATATGTTTATGCTTGATTATTTAGGACTAACAAGTGGTATCAGAGCCAAAAGATTATTTTGAATTGATTTGTTGGTTTGATTTTTTGTGAAAAAGAAAAATAGTGAATAAAAGTCGGTGAAGAATAAGAACCAAGTAGGTTATATAGGTGAGAGTTGTTTGTGTTTTTGTTTTTAAAAAAAATAATAATAATAGTAGTCAACATTTTCTTTTTCAAAATCAAATTTTTTTTTTTCTTTTTTTCCTTTCGGAAGTTTTTTTGAATTTTTTTTACAATTTTGGAGTTTTTTTTTACAATCTCGAAATTGAGGGAAAAAAAAAAAAAAATCTCGGTTAACTTTGTTTCAATTTCGGTGAATTGTGTTTTTTTCCTTTCTCGGTGATCTCTTAATTTCGGTTATTTTTGTTTTTTTTTCTTTCTCGGTGACATTTTTTATTTTCAACTTCGGTGACCTTTTTTTTCCAATTTCGTTGACTTTTTTTTTTACAATTTCGGTTATATGCAATTTCAGGTATATGCAATCTCGGTTATATAGGGATCTCGGTTATGTTTGTTGTTTAAATCTCGGATATCACAAATTTTTTTAAATCTCAGTTTTATTTTTCGAATCTCGGATCTATTTTTTCTCTTTCAAATTTTTTAGTTTTTTTTCCTTTTCTCCTAAACTAAGTTTATTCTATTCTATGTTTTGGACTCATTCCTAAACTAAGTCTCGGACCAACTTTGAAATTTTTTTTCCCGAGTTTGTCAAACAAAATAAAAGTTTTTTTTACCAAGTTTGTTTTTTTCTTGTTTTTCTTTATTTTTGTTTTTTCCCGAGTTTGTAGTTTTTTTAATTGTGAGTTTGTTTTCTTTGTTGTTTTTTCTCTTTCAAGTTTTTATTTTTTTCTGTTTTTGTTTTGGCTCGATTTCTATCAGCATTGAACTCGTTTCGTTCAAATACTCAAATCAATCTGTAATCTTCAAGATCCTGTCAAGCATAAAGTGTCAAAGATGTCTTCAGTTAAGAAGCAAGCGACAGTTACAAATGAGCCGAATATTGAACAATCGGGACGTAAGGTACATTCTTCTCTTGATATTCAATCTTGCAATGAAGTTAATGAGTTGAATGCCAAATTGTGTGCTCATAATAATGAACTTCAAGCGGAAAATTCTCAATCGAAAGTTTTTCATGATACGTGGATGAATGAACATAATCTGTTTGTAGAACTTCTTTGGGAAAAAGCAAAGATTGGTGATGCGAATACTAATCTCAAAAGCTGTTTAACCATGGCAAATGAGACTAAGGATTCATTGAAATCTAAGCTATCTGATCTTAGAAAACGTCATGTGTCGTTGCATTATGAGAATATTGATAGCAAAGAAAAATTTAAAATGATTGAAAAACAGTTGATCTGTATGTCCGTATCAAAGAACTTGATGATAAATTTCTCAAACGCGGCCAAACAGATCAAACCATTCACATGAACACGCCTAAGCAGACACGGTTTTATCACTCTAAGGAAGGCATCGGTTTTGAAAATCCAAAAACTCTTCATAAAGTGTCGATGATATTGCCCACTATGTATGATTTCAATTACATAAGAGCGGGATACAAAGCTATTTTTCATAGATCATCTGAAGATGCTTTGAACCAAGAGGATCTTAACCGAAAAAACATATAGAATACTCAAATCTTCATGGCCTATGAGCAACTGTGTTAGGGACAATATTTGTAGGGTTAAACTGAATTTTTCTTTTAATAATTGTGTTCATCTCTAAGGGGGAGAATGTTGGGAATATATAATAGAGATGAAACTATTATATTGTTAATAAGTCTAGGGGTTTTAGTGTAAATAGTCAATAGTATAGGGGTTGGATTGTAAATACTCAAAGCTTGTGTATTGAGCATAAAAAGAGGTATATGTGTACTGTTGATGTACGCATGCTGAGAAGTTTACATGCATCACAATTCCGATTAGAGGGATGATTGCTTTGCAAGTCAAGAACTACCAATGTAATATTTCTTCTCTCAATTAAAGCATTCAACTGATTGTGTTTATGATAATTGTTCATATGTTTGTGTTTAATGTTGATTGAATTGCATGAAATCTGAATTCACAATTTTTTTTAACACAATCAGTTGAATGCTTTAATTGAGATATGAAATATTACATTGGTAGTTCTTGACTTGCAAAGCAATCCTCCCTCTAATCTGAATTTTGATGCATGTAAACTTCTCAACATGCGTACATCAACACTACACATATACCTCTTTTTATACTCAATACACAAGCTATGTGTATTTACAATCCAACCCCTATACTATTGACTATTTACACTAAAACCCCTAGACTTATTAACAATATAATCGTTTCATCTCTATTATATATTCCCAACATTCTCCCCCTTAGAGATGAACACAATTATTAAAAGAAAAATTCAGTTTAACTCTACAAATATTGTCCCTAACAATCTCCCCCTTAGAGATGAAATCAATTTTCCGATGAAAGATCATTTCAGGGACTTTTTCGTGAATCTTCTTCTTTTCTTTATTTGTCTCTCTCAGATCTTCACATCTCTTCTTCTCTGATCTTCTCTTTTCTTGTATTTTCTTGTATGTTGATTGATTGATCTGACAATTAGAATATTGTTTTGCACGGAATTTTAGAGAAAGAACTAGGGCTACAGTACGCATTCATCATTTCATCTCTATAATCATCTTTGTGATTAATACAATCATTCGGTTAGTTGTTCTTGATCTTGTTCTTTACTATATTACTTAATTGTTGATTGATAAATATGATTCACAATTGATATCATAGCCTAATGTGGCTGATTTTTGAGTGATTTTGAATGAATTAAAATCTGAAATTCAAAAATTTGAAAAACACTGTTACATTTTTTTGTTCGAAAATCGAAAAATTCATAATGGTTTTTGATGTTGTGGATGAAAGTGTTTGATTTTTGGATCGAGTGTAAAGTTTTAAAAGACGAATCTAAGGATTTAAGTGTCAAATCATAACCCCAAACACACAAATTTTAATTTTGATTTTTCTGAATTTTTGAAAAAGTGTGTGTTCTTGAGGCTTTTTGATCGATTTTTGGATTTTAATCTAAAATTAGCCAAAGTCGTTTTTCAAAAAGTGTTTGTGTGAAAACCGCAGGTTCGATTTCAATCTGGAATCAATTCGTGGATTTTTGTTGAAAAATTTTGTTTTTAAACTTGTTTTTCCTCTGATTTCATTCGCACTCGGGCAAAGTAAAAAAGCATAATGTGATTCGAGTTTTAAGAAGGATGGATCGAGTTTAGTCTGCTTGTTATTCGAGTTTTATGTATGCTTAATTCGTGTTTTATCCTTAACTGATCGAGTTTATCACTTCATTGACCGAGTTTCATACTTTCATTGATCGAGTTTAGGAGTTTAACATTCGAGTTTGATTTATTCATTATTCGAGTTTTATAAAATTGTTATTCGAGTTTTAGACTCCATTCATTGAGTTTCATCAAGCATATATCAAGTTTTAGTGTTGTGTCATCCAAGTTTAGTCTAGCATTGATCGAGTTTTAATAAAGACTTATTCGAGTTTCATTGGTAAGCATTCGAGAATTATTGTTACTCATCCGAGATTCACACTTCTTCATCCGAGTTTCAAGCTTAATTGATCAAGTTTAATACCTTCTTCATCCGATTTTCATTGTTAATCAATCGAGTTTTATCATAAGACATCCGAGATTCATTCTTGTTCATTCGAGTTTCATAATTCATTATTCGAGTTTTGACTATTTGACCTTTGCCGCTTAAATTGACCATAACTTTTGACTGGAACATCGTTAGAAGGCCTACCATACGTCAAATCGAAGCTTGAAAAGAAATCTACATTTCTAGAACAGGCATATCCGGTTCGGTAAATTTTCGAGGCCCAATTCCACTCCAGAAAAAAGTTACGGGCATTTTTCTGCAGAAAATCTAAAATTTAAACGTCAAAAAGTCAAATCAGAGCTGATTTTTAACAAATTAATCATTCAAGATTCATTTTTCTTCAATTAAGATTCATTCAAATTTTCATAAGTCCATAAAAGATCTTGGAAGTTCATTTTTTCTGCAATTCATAATGGAATATGAAAATTTTTCAAAGTCAGAGCTGATTGTCAAACTTACTGAATCTGAAAAGATTCGTAAGAACAATTATGATATCCTCGTTCAGTTAAATACAGATAAAGCTTTGGCTTTACGTGAAGTAAGTAAGAATACTGAATGAAGAAATCCAAATCTTAAAAGAAGAATTAGAAACTCAGAGCTTAAGAGATAAGCAAAAGTCTGAGAGTTGTGCTTATCGTTTAAAAATATTTGATTTAAATAAAAAATTTGAAGAGGGGAAGTCTGAGCTTATTGCAAAACATACTGAATCTGAAAAGATTCGTAAGAACAATTATGACATTCATATTCAGTTAAATACTGATAAAGCTTTGGCTTTACGTGACGTACGATTACTAAACGAAGAATTTTTGAGCTTAAAAGAAAAACAAAAGTCTGAGAGTTGTGCTTATCGTTTAAAAATATTTGATTTAAATAAAAAATTTGAAGAGGAGAAGTCTGAGCTTATTGCAAAACTTACTGAATCTGAAAAGATTCGTAAGAACAATTATGACATTCATGTTCAGTTAAATACTGATAAAGCTTTGGCTTTACGTGAAGTACGATTACTAAACGAAGAATTTTTGAGCTTAAAAGAAAAACAAAGTTCTGTGAGTCCTTTTCTTAATTTGAAAATATCTGAGTTGAATAAAGAACTTGATGAGCTTAAACAAGAGAATTTTCAAAGTACAACTCAACTAAAATGTCTTGTGTCCGAAAGATCTGAACTAAACAAGAAAGTTAAGGATCTTGAAGATACACTTTCTAAGACAAAACAAACTGATCAGAATTGTATTTTAAACAAAAATGAAGAAATTTTGCTCTTCAACAAGAGTTGTCTTTAATTAACGATTTGATTGAGAAAGAGAGACATGAGTTCTTACTTAAAGAACAAGATTTTAAATCAAAATCTGAATAGTTTGAAGATGAAAGAAAAATGTTCTTAATCAAAGAACAATCTTTTAAATCTGATTACCAATCATTTGATCATGACAGAAATTCAAATTTAGTCATTATCAAAAGTTTGGAAGATCAGATACTTCATCTTACAAAACAATTACGTGTTTTTACTTCATCAACTGAGTCAAAGGTTAAGACCCCTTCTTCAGTGTGTTTAAAATCCAATGTTGATCACTCTGGTTTGTCTTCTGAAAGTGAAGTGAATCTAACTAACTCTGCTAAGTTTGATTCATCTTCAGATCTGAAACATAAGAATCTTCTCAAGATACATAAAGGCAAAGACAAAATCATTGAACAACTTCCGGTTAAGATTTACACAGGTGAATCTTCAACGTCTAATGTTTTTATAGTTTTTGGAAATACTGGTCCGTCTAATCAGAAAACATTTTCAAAGAAAACGACCACGTATTACCAAAAACATGTCAGAACTGGACAATTTTTCAGGAAGAAGAGTTTAGAAAATTCTAATCATTCAAAGTCAAGTTTCTTTAGACACTCAGATATTAAATTTTCAAATACTCAAAGAAATTTGTTTTTAGCTTTTGAAAAAGAAGCTGATAATTATAATCTACAATGGGTACCTAAACCCAAGTATAAGTGGGTACCAAAACCTGTTTTAAATGGGTACCCAAGAGCGCTAACAAGTCTGGATCCAAATCAGTTTGGATAGCAAAGACATCTTGATTTTGCAGATTATAGGTTTCTAGTCATATCAGTCTAGAACCCAGACTTCACCTCATAAGGCTTCTAGTTAGTATAGTCTAGAACCCGAGCTTCATCTCACAACAGTTCCGGTTCAAATCAGTTCAGGGTCCGTTCTTCATTTCAATAGGCTTTTGATTACATCATATCAAGGCTCGTGTTTCAACTCAAGAAGGTTTCTACTCACATCAGAGTAGAACCCGGGCTTCAGTTCAAATGGTTTCTGTACTTATCCATATAGAACCTGAGCTAAAGGCTTTCAGTTACTTCAGACTGAATCCCGAGCTTCCGTGACAAATGGTTTCTAATCACTTCATATTAGAACCCGAGTCTGAAAGACAAATCTTTCTGGAATTCCTGACCTGAATTCAACTCCGAAGCTGCATTGAATTAGAGGGAGTTTTATTTTCATAAATTTTTGCTCCTGATTTAATTTCTATGAGTTGACTAACTGTGTGTGCTTATTTCCAGGGGGAGTTTCAGACATTCTTGACGATGACATTTTTATATAAAAACTGTGTGTGACTTTTCACGAAAATATTTGATACACACATAAAAAGATATTGAAGCTGAAAAGAAAAAAAAATTTTCATCTTATTCTCTGAATCTATCTTTGAGATTAATTGGTCTAATCTCTTTGATTTTCAAAATCTCATTGATTTTGAGATTCTCTTTGATATTCTCCTATTCATATAATTCTCCCATATTCTCCCATGTGCTAATTCTTTCATGATAATCTGATTCATTTCATATCATATGTCAGATTTCCCATTTTATTCCGATATCTCTCAAATTATCATTCCCAAAATTTATTCTGAATATCATATGAGCTGAATTTCTTGATATCTCATGAGCTTCAAAGCTAAACTTATTTCTGCTGACTCTGATTATGCACCTAACTGTGTGATAGGCATAAATATTGCTTCTATGGTCTAACAAAAACCAGAAGACCTACCCAAGGAGCAAACCATCTATAGTTTGTGTGGGTGAGGGTTCTTTAGGTTTATTAGTTGAGAAGTGTCAGTTATCACAGGATACTGACAGGGTTGAGCAGAGGTAAAATGTAAATGAGAGGGGTATTTTGAAAGGAGATGGAGGTGCATCAGATCATGCTTTCACTATGAAGCTGATTATCTTGTATTTCTCAAAAGTGAGTCGGAGGGAGCTTAGTTGAAAAACGCTGAGAGCTGAGAGTTGAGAAAGGATTTAAAGAAAAGAAAATCCTACCTACATTGTGTTTGCTGGGTAAACCACATAATCTATCAAGCCCTGGGCGACTTGATATTGAAACAGACGTCATGGACCCAATGACGCATGCACTTTACCCCACCAACCACTCAGTTATCTCTCAAAAGATTTTAGTTTCAATAATCATGGAGATATAGCACATTTCTATCGATATATCATTTGGAAATTATTGATATTGAAACAAGGAAGATAGTTGCTCCGGTCTCCAAATTCATTTGATGCACATTGTGTCTAGAGCTGATTATATACACTTTTAGGACACATCGAGTCTAACAGTCTGCGTGACTATAAACTGCTAGTCCAAAGTGACTAAGCTGGAACAAATAAGAGTGATTCTTTCATGTTAAAGGATTTCACGATGACTATTTGGAAATCCTACCAGTGTTAACATCACGCCAGCGCTGAATATTGGTCACATAGATTTTGTCGATTGTGCAAACAGGAATCCTATGTGGATGTGGACTCGTTATTTTACAAGACGAATGTGTTTCATTCAAGGGGGAGTGTACTTACAAGAAAAGAGAAGATCAGAGAAGAAGAGATGTGAAGATCTGAGAGAGACAAATAAAGAAAAGAAGAAGATTCAGAGATCAAATAAAAGAAGAAGATTCACAAAAAAGTCCCTGAAATGATCTTTCATCGGAATATTGATTTCATCTCTACGGGGAGATTGTTAGGGACAATATATGTAGAGTTAAACTGAATTTTTCTTTTAATAATTGTGTTCATCTCTAAGGGGGAGAATGTTGGGAATATATAATAGAGGTGAAACAATTATATTGTTAATAAGTCTAGGGGTTTTAGTGTAAATAGTCAATAGTATAGGGGTTGGATTGTAAATACTCAAAGCTTGTGTATTGAGTATAAAAAGAGGTATATGTGTACTGTTGATGTACACATGCTGAGAAGTTTACATGCATCACAATTCAGATTAGAGGGAGGATTGCTTTGCAAGTCAAGAACTACCAATGTAATATTTCTTCTCTCAATTAAATCATTCAACTGACTGTGTTTATGATAATTGTCCATATGTTTGTGTTTAATGTTGATTGAATTGCATAAATAAAAATCTGAATTCACAAACTGAACGAAAGTTATTCATCTAGAAAACCAAATTTAGATGATGACTATTTCCACAGTTACTCAGAAGAGGAAATGAATGCTAAACTGGTGGCTCCCGTACCTCACCCATATGTTCCTTCTTCTGTTTTAGAACACAAAATTGTTGTTCTAGAAGAGCAGTTAAAACAATCTCAAAAAGAAGCTTCTAAATACCATGATGCTCTTATTGAGAATGTGGTGAAGTATGAGAGCGAAATAATTGAATATGCAGCTCAAGCTATTCATTACAAAGGTTTGTATCATGATATTTTAGATGCTTTCCAAAGCAACCCAAAACCCAAGCCTTCAATCCAACTTGAATGTTGAAAGAGAACTTAGGGAAGCGAAAGAGTTGTTTGAAAAAGATAGAGTCGTTTTTCTTAGAAAAGAAAACCAATTTGATGAGGCAAGAAGAGTGTTTTCAATACGTGAAAGAGTTTTAAAACAGACTCTAAGTTCTTTGAAAGTGAAAGAGGTAAACTTCTCGACATGATCAAAGACTTAGAAAGTCAGATTTCAAAAGTCTCAAAAGTTCCTGATCAGAAAACAAATGCTCATAAACAGAAACATCTTCTTGAGATCAAGAAGGGCAAAGAAAAGTTGGAAGTTCCAATCAAGATTTACAATGATGAATCTTGAAAATCTGATTTTAAAAGAGTTGTAAGGAATTTTATATACTCTTACGTCAAGAGTACAGGGAATTCCCGAAAGCCACAAAAGATTGGAAAGTCCAACAACATGCATAATTGGTTCTCTAGTCGTAACGACTCAGGCTTCTCGTCAAATTCTCATACTCATGTGAAAAATCGTTTTGAGAATCAAACTGATTCACTATCATTCACTTCTGCTTCTCATGTTATAAATAATAACAAAGTTGTAGTAGATGTTAATCAAAAGACCGCTTCATGTGATGCTTCGATGTCACATAAACCTATTTTCAAATACTCTTTTAAGCAGCTTTTTGATTTGCGTCGTACTAAACCTTTTCATTCTTCTCATGTAATGAATGGTTGTGTCTCCAAAGCTAGGCATAAGCCTGTGAGACATCATGTTCGTAAGCGTGAACAAAAAGGGCTCACATTCACTCTCCGTTGGGTACCTAAATATGCCTTAAAGGAACCGAACTGGAAATGGTTGCCAAAGGCAGAGAAAAGGGTAATAACTCAAAGATGGGTACCCAAAGCTAACCTGACTGGACCCAAATTCCAATGGATACTAAAAGTTACATGATTGTTTTGCAGGTAGATGGCTCCTGCATAATTCAGTTCAGAACTCATGCTTCAAAAAGATGGTTTCTGTGCAATTCATTACAGAACCCGGGCATCAATGTCATGGCTTCTACTTACTTTAAAGTAGATACCGGTCCTCAGTTTAGAACTTGTGCTATAGTGTTTCTGAAATTCCCACCCTAACGTGCATATCAGAATTTCTGTTCAACATCACGGGCGAAACGATAACAGGGAGCATAGATTTATTATTTTTCTTTTGCTTCTATCTTTCTAATGACTTATTTTTTTTTCTTATTAGCAGGGGGAGTTTGCATCTACGCGTTAACGATGATATCATTCTCTATTTTTTCTCTCTTCTAGTATGCAACTTTGTTAAGTAAAACATTTTTGGTGCATACTTGAAGGGGGACTGTTTTTATAAAGTTTTTTGTCTACCCTTAATGATGCAAACTGTTTTGAATTTTATCTCGTCATCATTTAAGGGGGAGTAAATTTTTCTTGGGGTATCATTCTAAGGAGATTTGTCGAAATTCAGTCCTATCTGAATTACATTTCATTCTTATACTTCATTCAGATCCTTCTCTTCATTCCATGATATTTCAAATCTCCTTGAATCCTGAATCTCATTCAAATCAAAATCTTTCATTCATTCTGAATTAACTAATTCTGATTTCTTCTGATTCATTCACTCGTCTAAGTTCATTTCTGATTCTTTTCACTGAGTTCATTCTCATAATGTGAAAGCAGTTTTCCGAGCATTCTATGCTAGCTGCAATTCCAAGAACTCAAAGTTCATCATCTTTGATAACATCTGCTGACTCTAGTGCACCACATGAGTGTATAGGCATATACATCACTCCTATGGTCTACCCAGAACCGGATGACCTACCAATGGAGTAATCCTTCTTACAGGTGAGAGGTAAGGGTCTTATAGATATAGTTAAGAATGATCAAACACAGTGGGGTGTCGATCGGGTCTAGCAGAGGTAAAATGGAAATGAGAGTGGTATAAATGAAAGGAGATGGGGTGCACCAAATTATTTTGATTAAAGTGAGTCGGAGGGAGCTTTAGTTGAAAAAATGATGTTGAGAGCTTGAGGGGAGAGAAATGATTAAAAGAAAAGAATCCTATCATAACCAACATTTGTTGGGTTTCCTACATTTGCTATCGAATCAATTTCGTTGAGATTTGGTATTGAATAAGACATCATGGACCCGATGACGCAAGCACAGAACCCCTCCTAGCTACTCAGTTGCTTCTTAAAAGCTACTGTTTCATTTTTCACGGAGATTAACCTCATATGCTATCAATTTCTCATTCGGAGTTAATTCGTATTGAAACAGGAAGACATCCGCTCCGGTCTCCAAATTTCTTTTGATTGCACATTGTGTCTAGAGCTTATTGATTATATACATCTTAGGACACTTATCGAGTCATGTCTTTGTGACATTCCATTGCTTGTCTATTGTGACATAGCTAAGAACAACTATAGTGGCGCTTATTATAAGTATTTCACGATGATTAGTTGGAAATCCTACCAGTGTTAACATTAATCCAACGATGAACGTAGGTCACATAGTTTCTTTTTAACTATTGTGTCAACAGGAAACCTAAGTGGTCTTGTTTGTTATTTTTCCCTCTAATTTGGTTTACTGTCGAAGGTTGCAAAGCCTAATGAAAATTTATGATGATAAAGAGCAGGTATACACATTCTGAGGGGGAGTAAGCTACTTGCAAAGGATACCTGAAAGGTCTACATGATAATCAAGATTCTCTTAATCATCATGAGGGGGAGATTACTAGAAGCATAAAAGTATAAGGAGATGATGGTATATATTGAAGGTGAAGTAAAGCAAATCCGAAGGATTCCATGTTCGGTTGGAGAGTCTAGGGGGAGAGAGCTATCAGAGAAAAGCTTCAAGAGCTTCAAAGTTTCAAAGCTTCAAGAGTTCCAAGTTAAAGCTTAAAAATGAACCTGGAAGCTGTCCAAGTCTAAAGTAAAGATCTTCAAAAGGGGAGATTGTTCATCAGAAAATAAAGCTTATCTTAAAGGATCCAGACTTGATCACAATGGGGGAGATAGTTATACTTATTTTATTGTAATCAAGTCTAGGGTTCATTATATAATAATTTAATATTTATGTTCATATTTTGTAAGGGCTTAATTAGTTGATTCCATGAGCTTGGCCTTTTAGGGTTTTAGTATATATAGTCTCTCCTAGGGTTTTGTGTGTGTAACAAGAGTGTAAAACACAAGTGTAACAAGAGTGTAACACAAGTGTAACCAAAGAGAGCTCAAGGTAAAAGCAGAGTAGTCGTCGCGTGGGTAGAGAGAAAAACATTTGTTCTACCTTGTTCATCATTCAAGGTTTAATGTAATCATTTGGTTACATTTATATTTATTCATCTTGTCCGTTGTTATATGTTTATGCTTGATTATTTGGGACTAACACCAATTAATCCCCCTGAATAACACCTAATACACACACACACACACACACACACACACACACACATATATATATATATATATATATATATATATATATATATATATATACACACACACACACACACTATTAGATGAGTAACAAATTATCCGTTAATTTGTCATATGTCGTATTCACAATTTGCTACGTAATTTGTTAAAATCTAATTTTAAATTCAATTCAAATCATATTAAAAATTTTATTTAACTAATTTTATAATTATATAATTAAAACTTTATAAACTCTAATTTCTTATCATTATTTTCTATATTTTAAATTAACACATATAATAAATCTATTGATCTATTCTATTAAAAAGATAAATAATATGCCACTTGGCAGGCACTAGAATGTGAATTTACGTAACCTGGATACATGTGTTATAATTTTTATATTAAAATAATTTAATTTTCTTGGAAGTTCGTATCAGTTTTTCATAAAAACACAAATTTTAATCGAATTAACACAACGGAAGTTTTTTTTTATTATTATGATTTTATACACAAAGTATCGAGTAAAACATAAGAGAAGTAACATGAAAACCTTAAAAAATCATGCATTTGTAATTGATGATAAAAACACACGAACGGAATGCTTTTGATATCTACCAGTGATTACACGATCGAGTAGTGTCGGGTATGCAATCAAACACATAAAAAAGGAAACCACACACTAGTGTGTTATGTTTGCTTTGGCTGAAGGTTTCCATTCACAAATCAATTTGTGTATCACACACATTCAAATTTCGTGGATCAATGTGTGTGTGTCTGTGCATATATATATATATATATATATATATATATATATATATATATATATATATATATATATATATATATATATATATATATATATATATATATATATATAGAATATGGTTCGAGAGAGTACCACCTAAATGCAGCGCACCAGAAGGTACCACCTTTAAAAAAAACTTTTTAAAATTTTTTTTTCATAAACATGTTTTAATTAACATTATGAAGATCGTATGTAAATTTCACATACATTCACATCTCCTAGCTCCTAAAAAATAATGTGAACACACACTTACATAATTTTGAAGACATGTGAACATGCATTTATGTGATGTGTGTTTTCATGCACTTAGAGTGTTCGGATTTGCGTCAAATTCACATATGATCTGTGTAATGTTAATTAGAACATGTTCATGAAAAAAAATTTCAAAAAAATTACTTTTAAGGGTGGTACCTTCTGGTGCGCTGCATTAGAGGTGGTACTCATTTGAACCTAAATCTATATATATATATATATATATATATATATATATATATATATATATATATATATATATATATATATATATATATATATATATATATATAGACACACACACACACACACACATAGAGAGAGAGAGAGAGGGAGGTTCAGTGGAAACTTTTGTGCATCGACGTACAAAAGAATTTATGTCGTCTATTAGATCAAAAGATTTTATGGTTTAGATCAAATGACAAAAGGGTAAATAGTTGGAAAACTTTATGCATCCAGTGCATTCAAGATCAAACAATGGAGGGTATTTTGGGTAGTTTCGGGAAAAATATTTATTTATTCAAATTAATTTTAATTTTATATTAAATTTAATATTCTAACAACTAATTATATAATAAATGCTAAATAAATTCTGTAACACCCGTAAAAGTAGGGTGTTACAGCTTGGTATCAGAGCATTAGTTTAAGGTTTAAGTATCATTAGTGATGCTTAGGCTTAAATCAGTGTCTAGATCCTTGGGCTTGATCTCTGATGAGTAGGTCTAAGGAATTGTAGAGTTGTGCTAATATCATTATAGTAATGTTGTTTATTATATGCAGAGACCTTATGGCAGATGAGCAGAGACCCGAAGGTCCCACCGGGGGACGAGTGTCTGATGAGGAGTTAGCCCGACGACTACAGGAGGCCTACGAGAAAGGTCGTGCTGAGGGCATCCAGTCCCAGACCCAGAGTACAGGCGGGGGCAGAGATTCAGGAGCTGGTTCATCACGAGGGGCAGGCAAGGGATGTAAGTATAAGGAGTTCCTTGCAGCACACCCGCCAGAGTATCATGGCGAGCCCGGGGCCGTAAAGGCCATGTACTGGTTGCAGGATATGGAGATGGCCTTCCGTATCACAGGATGCCACCCGGATCAGATGACGACAATCGCTAGTGCCCAGTTGCGGACTAGTGCTCAGCAGTGGTGGCGGACTATTAGAGATATGATGGGAGATGGACCGGCATATGAGATGACGTGGAGTCAGTTTAGGGCTCGTTTCGAGGAGCAGTATTGTCCTAAGGACCGCAGGGCTCAGCTGGAGATTGATTTTCTGACGTTATTCCAGGGACAGCGATCGGTTGATGAGTACGAGAAGATTTTCATCGATTTGAGTTTGTTTGCGCCTATTCAGATTAGTACAGAGTCTCGGAAGATCAATAGATTCTTGATGGGCTTGCGTAAGGAGATCCGAGAGTTCATCGAGACCGGTTACATTCCGACCTATGCCAGAGCAGTCGAGTTGGCCCGTAGACGAGAGAGCGAGTTATCTCGTAGAGATCCAGTGGTCGAGCAGCCACGAGTCACTCAGTCGGCTGGACAGGGAGGTGGTTTTGACAGAGGTAGAGACAGAGATCGGGACAGAGATATCCGTCCCAGTCAATTCCAGCCTAGAGGGGACGATCGTCGACGCACAGAGTCTGAGGGAGGGGATAGGCACAGAGATAGATCTTCTCAAAGATCAGACCGCAGGCCCGATGATAGGGGCAGTCGTTTCGGGGGATCCGAGCAGAGGGGAGGAGCGTCGAGTTCAGGGTTAGTTAATAGGGAGCGGTTTTGTAGGAGGTGCCGTCAGAGGCACACCGGGGAGTGTGATCCCCGCCATGTACGTTGTTTCCGCTGTGGCCAACCTGGCCACACCCAGTCAGGGTGTACTTCGAGAGACCCGCTCTGCTTTAATTGCGGGCGGCCTGGTCATCAGTCCAGAGATTGTACAGCTCCGCGGCAGGGAGAGTCGAGGCCTCCCGCACAGGGTCAGAGTTCTGTTGGCTCTTCAGCGCGTAGAGATACTGTTCCGCCAGCCAGAGGCCGAGTTTTCCAGTTGACAGCGGAGGAGGCCCGAGATACAGCTGACGTGGTTTCGGGTACGTTCATTCTAAATGGTCGTAATGCCCGAGTGTTGTTTGATTCCGGGGCGAACCGTTCTTTTGTTTCAATTGCCTTTACTGCATACTTTACTGCTTCGCCTATTGAGTTGTCTGAGCCCTTAATTATTGAGCTCGCTGATGGCAGTGCTGCTGTCGTTAGGCATGTTTATGCCCAGTGTATATTAGAGATAGACGGCTATCCATTTAGGATCGATTTGTTGCCTATAGAGATTGGTAGTTTTGATGCTATAGTAGGCATGGATTGGTTAGCTTCTCAGCGTGCTGACATTGCTTGTTCCAAGAAGATTATTCGGCTACCGGTTTCTAAGGATCGTGTTATTACTGTGTACGGAGAGCGCAGTAGGGGCAGTGTTGGCCTCATTTCTGCGATTCAGGCTAGTCGTTGTTTAGCCAAGGGTTGTTCCTCCTTCCTAGCATATGTAATTGATGCGAAGAAGGAGTAGCAGAGTATAGAGACCGTCGATGTAGTTTCTGAGTTTCCCGATGTGTTCCCCGAGGAGCTACCTGGTTTGCCGCCGGACAGATAGGTAGAGTTTCGTATCGAGTTGATGCCAGGCGCTACTCCTATTGCACGCGCACCCTATCGTTTGGCTCCTACCGAGATGAGGGAGCTGATGAGTCAGTTGCAGGAGTTGTTGGACCGTGGTTCATTCGACTGAGTACTTCACCGTGGGGTGCTCCAGTCCTTTTCGTGAAGAAGAAAGATGGGTCGATGAGAATGTGTATAGACTATCGCGAGCTTAATAAGGTAACGGTGAAGAACCGTTATCCTCTTCCGCGGATAGATGATTTGTTCGACCAGTTGCAGGGGGCTAGTGTGTTTTCGAAGATCGACTTGCGCTCGGGATATCATCAGCTGAAGGTCTATGAGCAGGATACAGCGAAGACGGCATTCAGGACCCGATATGGCCATTATGAGTTTCTGGTTATGCCGTTCGGGCTAACCAATGCCCCAGCAGCCTTTATGGACCTGATGAATAGGGTTTCGTCGTCCGTATCTTGATCAGTTTGTCATAGTGTTCATAGATGACATCCCGATCAGTAGAGGAGCATGCGGCGCACCTGCGAGAAATTCTGAGTGTGTTGCGGCGAGAGAAGTTATATGCGAAATTCTCAAAATGTGAGTTCTGGCTTCGAGAAGTCCAGTTCCTAGGCCATGTTGTTAGTGGCGAGGGCGTTTCTGTAGACCCAGCTAAGATAGAGGCCGTTATGAGCTGGGAGAGGCCACAGAGTGTAGCAGAGATTCGCAGTTTCCTGGGATTAGCCGGATATTATCGTCGATTTATCTAGGACTTCGCTTTGATTGCTGTGCCATTAACCCGTTTGACTCACCAGTCAGTCCCGTTTGAATGGACTGAAGATCAGGAGTTCGTGTTTGAGGAACTGAAGCGTCGATTATGTCAGGCTCCGGTGTTTGCCCTGCCTGAAGGCACCAATGATTTTGTTGTGTATACTGATGCTTCAGGGACAGGGTTAGGGTGTGTATTAATGCAGAGGGGCCGAGTGATTGCTTATGCTTCTCGTCAGTTGAAGGATTACGAGAAGAACTATTCGACCCATGATCTAGAGTTGACGGCTATTGTGTTTGCACTGAAGATTTGGCGCCATTATCTGTACGGAGTTCCGTTTACCTTGTTTACCGATCATAAGAGTCTCCAGTACTTATTCAGCCAGCGTGATCTGAATATGCGGCAGAGACGGGGACTAGAGTTAATCAAGGATTATGATTGCGACATTCAGTACCACCCGGGTAAGGCGAATGTGGTGGCAGACGCGCTCAGTCGAAAGGAGCGCGGATCTACGAGCCGAGCCCGTAATTACAGAGTTGAGGTGACATCTACTCTGATAGAGAGGCTTCGAGAGGCACAGGCCATCGGGATGCGTGCAGAGAACCACCGGAGGGAGCACATTTTGGGTCAGTTATAGGAGTTCGAGACTGACTCGCGAGGGTTATATGTGAGACAGGGCCGAGTTTGGGTTCCTAGGGCCGGTGATGCACGACCGTTGATCTTGGAGGATTCTCATAAGTCTCGCCTTGCTATTCATCCTGGTAGTACGAAGATGTATCAGGATCTTCGTGTATTATATTGGTGGCCCGGTATGAAACGGGATATAGCTGAGTTCGTCGAGCGTTGTCGGACTTGCCTGCAGGTGAAGGCCGAGCACCAGAAGCCCCATGGCTGTTTACAGCCATTAGAGATTCCTCAGTGGGGTTGGGAGCATATCACGATGGACTTCGTTACGAAGTTACCGCGGACTCCGCGTGGGTATGATGCGATATGGGTGATAGTAGATCGGCTTACAAAGACAGCGCATTTTCTGCCAATCCGGGAGACTTATACATTGGAGCAGCTCGCTCAAGTTTATTTGTATGAGATTGTCTCCCGACATGGAGTTCCAGCCTCGATAGTTTCCGACAGAGATGCTCGATTTACGTCTACATTCTGGCAGAGCCTACAGCGGGCGCTAGGTACTCGAGTTCAGATGAGTACTGCATATCACCCCCAGTCTGACGGCCAGTCTGAGCGTACGATCCAGACGATGGAGGATATGTTACGAGCTTGTGTGGTGGATTTTAGTGGTAGTTAGGATTCGCATTTGCCGTTAGTTGAATTTGCTTATAATAATAGCTACCACTCCAGTATTAAGATGCCTCCGTTCGAAGCGTTATATGGTCGTAAATGTCGTACTCCTGTATGTTGGACCGAGGTGGGAGAGAAAGAGATTACAGGTCCTGAGATCATTCAGCAGACTAGTGAGAAGATAGTAGTGGTCAGAGAGAGATTACAGATAGCTCAGAGTCGACAGAAGTGCTATGCCGATAAGAGGACCAAAGAGTTAGAGTTTGATGTAGGCGAGTGGGTACTACTGAAGGTATCCCCGTGGAAAGGCATAATTCGATTCCGGAAGCGAGGTAAGCTCAGTCCGAGGTTTATTGGGCCGTTCTGCATAGTCGAGCGAGTGGGCACGCAGGCCTATCGATTAGAGTTGCCTCTAGAGTTGCGTGGGGTACACCCTACCTTCCATGTTAGCTACCTGCGGCGGTGTTTGGCCCCACATGAAGAAACAGTTCCCATGTCCGAAATCGAGGTGGACGAGCAGCTGAGATACGTCGAACATCCCGAGACAGTTTTGGATCGCAAGGTGAAAAAGTTGCGGAAGAAGGAGATTCCACTAGTATTAGTGCAGTGGCGATACCATAAGGGTTCCGGTGCTACATGGGAACCCGAGGCAGACATGCGACAGCGATATCCGCATCTATTCACCTGAGTTGAGATCCCGAGGACGGGATCAGTTCTAGAGGGGAGGATTTGTAACACCCGGAATCTAGCAGCAGGTACGTGTAATTTATATATTGGCTTTAAAAGTCGCCCCAATGAGTTGGTGAATTTTAATTGACTAATTGCACGTGAGTTGGTAAAGTAGATTGCTATTACGTGTAATGTTAATCAGTTGAGATAATAAGCGGTTTGATGATAATTAGAGATTTGGGGTTGTTTTAATGAGTTAATTGACATTCTAAACCCAAGTCGTTAATTTGAAATTAATTGGGTCAACGGACGCTTACCCAGTGATTAGTGAGTATCGTACCCGTTTTAATTGAGTTTGGAACCGGAAACGTATATATATCACGTTTATAGTTTCCTTCTTCCATTCTTCATCAAAATCTTAAATTGTGCAAGTGTGTGTATGTGTTCTAGCTGACTCCAGAGAAGAATTCAAGAAGAATTCAGCAACCAGAATTGAGGACCACCATCATCATCATCACCTCTTCAACGTAGAGCTCAAATTCAAGAAAGGGGGTGAATTGAGGTTAGTTATTCCCTCCAAATCAAGTTAAAATGTTGTAATTAGTGATAGCAGTGGTTGGGGTCGATTAATAACCCCTGAGAATGGTAGAATCGAATTGGGAAGTGATTCCCGTGGCTGTTGAAAAACAGAGCATGAACTGTTGTAATCAAGTCTAGGGTTCATTATATAATAATTTAATATTTATGTTCATATTTTGTAAGGGCTTAATTAGTTGAGTCCATGAGCTTGGCCTTTTAGGGTTTTAGTATATATAGTCTCTCCTAGGGTTTTGTGTGTGTAACAAGAGTGTAAAACACAAGTGTAACAAGAGTGTAAAACACAAGTGTAACCAAAGAGAGCTCAAGGTAAAAGCAGAGTAGTCGTCGCGTGGGTAGAGAGAAAAACATTTGTTCTACCTTGTTCATCATTCAAGGTTTAATGTAATCATTTGGTTACATTTATATTTATTCATCTTGTCCGTTGTTATATGTTTATGCTTGATTATTTGGGACTAACACCAATTAATCCGCCCGAATAACACCTAATACATACACACACACACACACACACACACACACATATATATATATACACACACACACACACACTATTAGATGAGTAACAAATTATCCGTTAATTTGTCATATGTCGTATTCACAATTTGCTACGGAATTTGTTAAAATCTAATTTTAAATTCAATTCAGATCATATTAAAAATTTTACTTAACTAATTTTATAATTATATAATTAAAAATTTATAAACTCTAATTTCTTATCATTATTTTCTATATTTTAAATTAACACATATAATAAATCTATTGATCTATTCTATTAAAAAGATAAATAATATGCCACTTGGCAGGCACTAGAATGTGAATTTACGTAACCTGGATACATGTGTTATAATCTACAATTTTTATATTAAAATAATTTAATTTTCTTGGAAGTTCGTATCAGTTTTTCATAAAAACACAAATTTTAATCGAATTAACACAACGGAAGTTTTTTTTATTATTATGATTTTATACACAAAGTATCGAGTAAACCATAAGAGAAGTAACATGAAAACCTTAAAAAAATCATGCATTTGTAATTGATGATAAAAACACACGAACGGAATGCTTTTGATATCTACCAGTGATTACACGATCGAGTAGTGTCGGGTATGCAATCAAACACATAAAAAAGGAAACCACACACTAGTGTGTTATGTTTGCTTTGGCTGAAGGTTTCCATTCACAAATCAATTTGTGTATCACACACATTCAAATTTCGTGGATCAATGTGTGTGTGTCTGTGCATATATATATATATATATATATATATATATATATATATATATATATATATATATATATATATATATATATATATATATATATATATATATATATATATATATATATATATATATATATATATAATATATATATATATATATATATATATATATATATATATATATATATATATATATATATATATATATAGACACACACACACACATAGCGAGAGAGAGAGAGGGAGGTTCAGTGGAAACTTTTGTGCATTGACGTACAAAAGAATTTATGTCGTCTATTAGATCAAAAGATTTTATGGTTTAGATCAAATGACAAAAGGGTAAATAGTTGGAAAACTTTATGCATCCAGTGCATTCAAGATCAAACAATGGAGGGTATTTTGGGTAGTTTCGGGAAAAATATTTATTTATTCAAATTAATTTTAATTTTATATTAAATTTAATATTCTAACAACTAATTATATAATAAATGCTAAATAAATTCTGTAACACCCGGAATCTAGCAGCAGGTACGTGTAATTTATATATTGACTTTAAAAGTCGCCCCGATGAGTTGGTGAATTTTAATTGATTAATTGCACGTGAGTTGGTAAAGTAGATTGCTATTACGTGTAATGTTAATCAGTTGAGATAATAAGCGGTTTGATGATAATTAGAGATTTGGGGTTGTTTTAATGAGTTAATTGACATTCTAAACCCAAGTCGTTAATTTGAAATTAATTGGGTCAACGGACGCTTACCCAGTGATTAGTGAGTATCGTATTCGTTTTAATTGAGTTTGGAACCGGAAACGTATATATATCACGTTTATAGTTTCCTTCTTCTATTCTTCATCAAAATCTTAAATTGTGCAAGTGTGTGTATGTGTTCTAGCTGACTCCAGAGAAGAATTCAAGAAGAATTCAGCAACCAGAATTGAGGACCACCATCATCATCATCACCTCTTCAACATAGAGCTCAAATTCAAGAAAGGGGGTGAATTGAGGTTAGTTATTCCCTCCAAATCAAGTTAAAATGTTGTAATTAGTGATAGCAGTGGTTGGGGTCGATTAATAACCCCTGAGAATGGTAGAATCGAATTGGGAAGTGATTCCCGTGGCTGTAGAAAAACAGAGCATGAACTGCTCTGTTCGTCGCCGCATCGCGGCCATGCTCATCTGGTCGCGCCCGCGATCAGGATGAGGCGGCTAAGGGTGATCGCTGGCGGTGGGATCGCGCCCGCGCTCCCAGACCGCGGCCGAGACCGCGATCGTGGTCGTGCTCATGGCCGCGCTCGTGAGTCTGAGTCCGATAGCTGATGTCGAGTCCGTAAATGCTAGTAGTATAGTCGTTATGAGTTCCGTAGCTAGTCGTTACAATGTAGTTGTGGTTATTGTTGCCAGGATTTCGTAGCTAAGCCTGGGACTTGTAGAGACTGTCGTTGATAGCGGGACTGTAGTCGTGCTTCAGGTGAGTTACTTACTTTGTTGTTTATTATCCGGGTCCGATGTGGATCCTTTTATACGTTGACATTTGTTAGCACAGAGCAGAGCACGTGGATCGCGCGTATTGTTGCTATACACAGAGTAGAGAGGCCTGTTGGGTCATTCCCAACTCAGTGGACCTGACAACCCACTACTTTGTGGAGTGGGCTATGCAGGCTGTGCCGGGTCGCTCCCGATGAGGCGTCAGGCAGTTGAGGCCGGCCGCACGTTGATTCCTAGTCGTTATATTGTGCTAACGATTTTATAAACTGTTTTAACGTTGTTTATGGTAACTCACCAGCTTTCCGCTGACTGTTGTTTTAACTGTGGATCTCAGGTTCGAGGACTGAGGCTAGGGATACAGCGGGCAGTAGCCGAGACCCGCCTCGTGGACAGTAGTTAGTGACTACTTTCGTAAGTAGTCTTGATATTTTGTGGTTCGGCTTATTAGCCAGTGACTTCTGGATGACTGTAACCTTTACTTATGTTGTGGTTGCCGGACGTTACTAACGGGGTTGGTTCCCGTCCTGTGTTACTTTATGTCCAATGTTGATATTTCGTAGTAATTAGCTGTTTAACCCTTGATGACATTGCCTATGATTTGATGACGTGGACTGTAAGTCCTATGTGGCATTAGTCGTAAAAGTAGGGTGTTACAAATTCAATTAATACACTTCCAAGTTTAACAAAATCTACACAAATTCAAAAAAGATGATAGAGATGTCGATGCATTTCATGTTCATCGTTCAATTTGAGATGCATCTCGAATTTATCTATACAAAATCTATACAAATTAATGATGCATCACTGTTAATCATCATCTTGTTCATCGTTCATCTATGCATTGTGTTGCTGCTGTTATGCATCATCATCGTTCATCATCATCATGTTCATTGTACATCAACCATGTTCATCATTTATTGCCGTTCATCATCTACTTATGCATCGAGTTGTCACTGTTATGCATTGTTCATCATGTTCCTCATCGGTTGTCATGAATCATCGTTCATCTTCGTGTTCATCTGGATTTAAAACTAAACATTATCATGTTCATTCGAATTTGAACATTCCCGACCATGCATCATCTTTAAATCTAAACATATATCTTCATCCGGATTCGAAACAATACATCACCATGTTCATTTTCGTGTTCATCACCGATTAATGTGTGTGTGAGAGAGAGAGAGAGAGAGAGAGAGAGAGAGAGAGAGAGAGAGAGAGAGAGAGAGAGAGAGAGAGAGAGAGAGAGAGAGAGATGGTGGTGGTGGTGGTGGTGGTGGTGGGATCTCCATTAGGACTAGAGAGAGGGATAGATTGGAGGAGATAAAGAGGGAGAGGAATAAGAGAAAAAGAGGGGGATAAATATGGAATTTGTTTAATGTAATGATTTAGTTACCAAATTCAAATCCATTATTTATCTTTTAACCATTTTAAAAAATTAATTAAATGATTCCCTAAATGCCCTTAATGCACCCTTGAAAGATTATAAGATGCACAAAAATTCCTAAAGGTTCCTAGATGCACAAAAGTTATCAATTGAACCTCAATCTATATATCTATATACTTTTGGTTGATTAAATATTTGTGTGTGTGTGTATATATATTAATTAAGATTTTTAATATAATTAAAATCTAATATAATAGTATACAATATATCCTAATTATCTTTATCATTTACAACTTGTATAATTATCTCTAGAATTACAATCCATTTAATAATAGGTTTCATATTTATTCAATAAAGATGACTAGATAATTATTTATAGTTATCTCTATTTATTTGTTTATAATTATCTTTTTAATTATTCATATAATCAAAAGATAATATTAACACAATAAATCTGTCTTTTATTTAATATATATCTAATAATAAATAATAGAGTAGATAACTATTAAATTGTCATCCAATGACAATTAAATTACTACAATATCTAATAGTGCACTTTTAGTCCTTGTACTTTGAGATATAATTAATCATCCAGTAATTAATTTAATCTCAATAATCATTTCATGTCATAAATAATATCCATTATCATTTATTCATTAGTTTGATTGCATCTGTTCAATTGTGTTCATCGGTGTGACCCTCAAGTGTTTTATGAAATCAGTCATGATACAGTTTTGATATTATCTTGACACATCATACACTAATAAATTTAAGGGTAAATTACAAATTTCGTCCCTGTGGTTATATATAAATTATGGATTCATTCCTTTTCACGTCGAAATTACAGTTTCAGTACATGTGGTTGGCTCTTTGCTATATGTACTTGGCTCTTTGCTATGGTTTTGGTCCTTTGACCGGTCATTTTTTTAAAAATGATCATTTTACCCTTTAATAAATAATAACAAAAGACAACAAACTTTATTTTTTTCAATAAAATAAATTTAAAAAATTATATTTAATGATTTTTTAATATTTAATATTTAAAGTATATTTAATATTTTACTTTTTTATGAGAATTAAAACAAAAAGAAATAAATCATGTTGGAATGTATTTTAGTTGATGGAATACAAAGTATAGGGTCTGTTTTGTAATTAGTGAATAGTTGTAAACAATGTATATAAATAGAAGGTTGACTTTCAAAATAGAATAGATCTGACAGTTATATTTTGCACTCATTGAATTTAGAGAAGGGCCACTGTACACGAAGATTCTCAATCATCATTTTGTAATCATCAGGTCTTCAATATAATCATTCGGTCAGTTTTAATTCCATTTATTGTTCTTGATCATTTGATATTGTTGTTTGATTGATAAGAAACTTCATTTCACAATTGGTATCAGAGCTTCTAGGGGTGAATTTGTGATTCTGAAATTGATAATTCTTGTGTGCTAGAAGAGAAATTAACTTAGATGGCCTTTATGCTTAAGAAATTTGAAAAGTCGTTAAAGGCTGAAAAGAAAAATGCTCACTCTTTGGAAAACAAGCTTCGTAATGAACATAATTTAATTTTAGATTTTTCCAAAGATAAAGCATTAGCCTTACGAGCAGTTTCAGATTTACAAGATAAAGAAAAAGAACTTCAAAGCAAAATACAAGAACTTAATCATAATATATCTGACCTACAAGAAAGACTGAGAATGGCAGAATTAGAAGCTTCAAATTTTTCTGTAAAATATCATGCTATTTTTGAAGAACGAACTAAGCTTTATGAGAAAATAAAAAAGATGGAAGATGAATTTATCAAAAGAGGGAAAACAGATCAAACTATCTATTTAAATCAACCAAAAGACACAGAATTTTACAACTCTAAATCTGGTATTGGTTGGGAAAATCTCAAGTATCTGACAAAGGCTATATCTAGTTCACCAACTTTATATGATGTCAGATATATGAACTTAGGATTAAAAATGACGTTTATGAAAGCATCTGATGAAGTAGAATCTAGTGAGGAAACAAAAAGATTAAGATCAGACAAAATGCAAAATTCTGTTGATTATAACAGAATAAATGAATCAAGCAATAATACTGATATTAAAGAAGAGTATATTCAAACATATTCTGAAAAGGATTTGTCTAAATCCCCTACTCAATCTCAAAAGTTATACCTGCCATTTTCAATTCTAGAAAAGATAAATTCTGGTCTAGAATTGAAAATTAAAAACTTTGAAACAGAAAACAAATCTCTTAAGGCTGAACTCAAAATTATGGAGAAAAGTTACAAAAACAGCCTGAGAACAAAACCTTGTCTAATCCATCATCTTCAACTTCTCTAGATTCTATCAATTCAAAAAAGGAATTTGATCTGTTTATGAACTCTGACTTCAATTCCTTAGAGGAAATGTTTGTTAAAATTGATGATTTTGTAAAACCTTTACATAACAAACAATCAGATGGTCAAAAAGAACCTGTTAAAATTCTGCAAAGAATTTCTACAAATTCAATAAAATCATCTGAAAATTCACCAACTTTACAACAAAAGAAGGAGAAAACAAAAGGTATTTTTGATACTCCTAAATTTGAAAAAGGTGAATCATCTTCAACAGAGAACTCCATTGCACTTAGAGTCCAATCTTCAAAAGGTAAGAAAAAATTTACAAAAGAAACAAGTTTCTAAGTCTACTAATTCTCATGTTTCTTCTATGTCAGATATTATTGTGAACGGTTCAAGAAAGCAAGTTTAGAGAAAGAAGAAGAGAGAACAGAAAAACAAGAAAATAAAACAAGAGTGGCGCGTGAAGAAAAATATTGTTACAGATAGAAATAGAAATGTTGAAAACTCTGTCTGTAATAATAAATTTGTTGATAATTCTTGTATAAAATTCTCTCGAACAGACTTAATTGCTTTGAATTCTGGTGCATGTAAATCTTTAATTGTAAAATCTGATAGGCTCGTCTGGCAACCGAAGAAAAAGGACCCATTTTTTAAACAGAAAAAGGTTCCACAGAAAAATATTTCAAAAACAGTTCCACCAAGAATTGTACAAAAGTGGATACCTAAAAGAACTGTTCAAAAGTGGGTACCTAAATCATCATCAAATGTTAAGCTAAAAGCCATATCTGATGAGAAAACAAATAATAAACTGCATGATTTACCTAAATCAAAGATACCCAACTATAAGTGGGTACCTCATGTGCTATTTCGTCTTATAGGTAAATCATGTATGGTATCTTTGTTGGAATTAATGTCCAAGTCACAATTATTTGTAAACATATTGTTATCAGACTGTATCCTTTTTGGTTGCATGCAATGAATTGTAAAGAGAAGATGATTAACCTAAATATATAATGTTAATTGGTTTGTTAATTTATTATGTTTAATAAATTAATTAGAAACTAAATAATTGATTATATTTGATTAATGGGTTAGTTTGTTAATTTATTAATAGTTAATAAACTAACCGGAAGCTAATAGAATTAATTGAGGAAGTACAGGGGTTAAACTGCAATTAGTTGATAGTCAACAGGGCACCCCCTAAACCCTAATAGGGGGGCCGGCCACCAATCCATCCCACATGGATTTGGGATCAAAATTTTGTAGGTTTCTAAAACCTATAAATAGGCAGCCCATGTCTGCTTCATTCCTCGCTCATTCGATTCTAAGTTCTCTAACGATCACAAGGGATACCAGTTTTTGGGACTCTGAGATCTGAGCTTAGAAAAGTTATAATTATCTTTTCTTTTGTTCATTGGGTGTGAGCAACTAGAGGCGATCTTGCTTTAGACGCTTGTTGCTCGATTCAGACGATGTTCGTGAAATCGTTCTTCGTGGAGAAAATTGCGAATTTTCTCAAGGTTAGTTTTTCTTATTCATCTCTTTATTTTAATAATTAGTTGCTTAGCTTGTTTGGTTAGATCCTTAAGGTTTTATATTCTTGCATAGTTAGGTTATTTAATTTTCCGCAAAGTTTTAATTTAACCTAGCAAGGGTATAGGAAACCCAACAGTGGTATCAGAGCGGTTAACCTAACGAGCTTTGCACTAATTTTGAGATGATAATCTTGTTCTTAAATTTCGAAATTTGTTTTGATTAATTTTCAGAATTTTGATTTAATTTTAATGGTGTTTTTAATTTTAAATTAAATTGTTTAAACTTAAAATTAATTTTTAAAATATTAAATAACGAAATTTTTGGAGTAAATGATAATTATTTAATTTTTAAAATAGTTTTTAAATATTAAATTAATTGTCTAAATTTTGTAAATTGTTTTTCATATTTATCTTCAAATTTTCGGATTTTTAAAATGTTTTAAATGGATAAATCTGAAATATTAAATAAATTATTATTTTATTAATTTAGGATTTTAGAAGTTTAATTAAGGGTTTGATTTTTGGGGTTTTAGATAAACATGCCTTAGAGATAAGCTTGATTTTCTAGGTTTATCCTAAATCCTATTTATCTAGAAATTACCTTAATTTAAATTAAGTGCTTATCCTAAAGGTTTTAGAATATCATAATTTATTAGGATAAATTTGTATTATCCTAGGTTTAAATTTTGAGGATTTATATGGTTATATATATAGGTTTCGGATTTAATATATATATTTAATAATTAAATGTTTCTTATTTTATTTAAATATTGAAACCGAAATATATATATAAAAAATAAATATTAATTTAAACCCTAATATTTTAAATTGCTTAAAATATACCCTGAATTTTAAAATGTTTAAAATAGACCCTTTAATTTTAAAAGTTTAAAATTAAATCCCTAAGATTTAAAAGAAATTTATATATGAATTATTGATTATATATATATATATATATATATATATATATATATATATATATATATATATATATATATATATATATATATATATATATATATCATTTAAATCTAATTACATCGTCAGTCAATTGATAAATCGGCTCACCCATAGTGAACAAACTATAAACGAGGTATAAGGCGGGTCGCTCTGCTTCCCTAAAGGAGTAGGTTTTTAACAACTTCGCGCTGACCTACCTCCTCCGCTTCGCTGTGCGTTCAATGGAGCTACCGAGGACTTTTGATAGGATGGTGTCCAGATTAAAAGTATAATCTAAAGTACTAAAACAAAAATCCCGTTTTAGATATATCAAAAGTGAATTAGTATGCAAATCCATGAAAAATGCACATCTCCTATATGCACTGTTAGTGGAGCGTGTGTATTGACCGGCACACTAATGAGAGACATATTAGCAGGTGATGTAGGACTCGCGATTTCCGGACTGATCCGTGCCGGGTATTACGCAGTTTTGCATAGTTAGATTCACCATCTTGTCCGTGATCCTCGGCAACCCAGTCACGGATAGTAGTTGAGCATAACCGAGATTAACATGCCATTGATAAGATTCAATGAATCTCCAAAGATCTAGGAATTTCATAGAGATTGAAATCGACAAGAGTTTGTCCACCTAAAATAAATTTGTGGCGTGATTACGGCGACCCTTTAAACGAATCGAAAATATGGATCCTAGCCTTAATTCAAATTGGGTAAATTGTTTAAGGAATACTTCATACTAACTAAAACTTTATCTCACAGATGTCTACTTCTACTGGTACTCCCACTCCTGCTCCCAACCACGCATCCAACTTCTCACTCCTTTCCGTTCTGGGTAGAGAAAAACTATCCGGTCCGAACTATGTGGACTGGATGAGAAACCTCAGGTTTACGCTGAGGTACGAGAACAAGGAGTATGTTCTCGATGAACAAATTCCCACACTGAATGAGAATCCCACCCAGGAGGAAATGGACGCACACCAGAAACATTACGATGATGCAAACAAAGTGTCCTGCATCATGGCGTCATCCATGGTTCCTGAGCTTGCTAAAGCCTTCGAGAATACGTGGGCCTTTGAGATGCATCAGCAGCTGCGAGAGATGTTTGAGGCTAAGGCGAGCAAAGAGCGCCTTGATGTGGTAAGATCCCTCATGGCCTGCAAACCAAAACCTGGAACATCTATCTGCACTTTCGTCCTTGAGATGAAGGGGTACTTCGACCGGCTGGAGGCTCTCAATATGGTGTTTGACTCTGAGTTCTCCACCAATATCATTCTTTCTGGACTGCCCACCATCTATAATCAATTCGTACTCTCCTATCAGATGAACATGAATCAGAAGGATACGTCAATTATGGAACTGCATAATCTGCTCCGAACCGCTGAACAGGGCATCAAGAAAGATGAGACCCCTGTGGCCCTTGTGCTTACTGTCGGTAAGGCCTCAAAGAAACGGAAGTCATCCTGGAAGGCCCTAAAAGAAAAGTCCAAGAAAGGGTCTCAAGGGAGAACAGAGTCCGGTATTGTGCCTACTAAAGATCCGAAGGAAGCAGTATGCTTTTACTGCAATGGCAAGGGGCACTGGAAGCGAAGTTGGCCATCATATCTGAAGGACCTTAAAGACGGCAAAGTCGAAAAGGCCAGCACCTCAGGTATGTTCATGATCGAACTCCATAACACTTCTATCTCTAATTCATGGGTTCTTGATACAGGATGTGGTACTCACATTTGCTCTGTATTGCAGGGACTAAGGGAAAGTAGAAGCTTGAAGCATGGAGAGCTGAACCTAATCATGGGGAATCGAAAGATCACGCCTGTGAAGAAAGTCGGAAGGTTCCAGCTCCTGCTTAGATCAGGAGTAGAGATTAGCTTAAATAATTGTTGTTATTCACCCGATATGAATCGGAACATCATTTCTTTGTTTGCCTTGTATAAGGATGGATACAATTTCAGCTTTGATAATAATAATGGAAGTATTTTGGTTTATTTGAATGATGTTTTTATATTCAAAGCTTGTCCTTATAATGGCATATATGAAACTGTTGAGTGTGATAACAACCTATTATTTAATATTGATTTCTAACAAAATTGATAAGTCCAAATTGTGGCACTGTCGCCTTGAGCACATTAACAAGAAACGCATCGCCCAACTCCAAAAGGATGGAGTGTTGGAATCATTCGACCAAAAATCGGATGATGTATGCGAATCCTGTTTACTGGGCAAGATGACAAAATCACCATTCACAGGAACGTGTGAAAGAGGTGAAGGACTATTGGATTTGGTCCACACAGATGTATGTGGGCCATTCCGATGTGCTACAAAAGGGGAAAATCGGTACTATGTCACCTTTACAGATGACTATAGTAGATTTGGATATGTTTATTTAATTAAACATAAGTCCGACACTTTTGAGACATTCAAAAGATATCAAAGTGAAGTAGAGAATCAACTGGGCAGAAAGATAAAGGTTCTCCGCTCCGACAGGGGAGGAGAGTACCTTAGTATCGAGTTTCTCGATCATCTTAGAAGCTGTGGAATAGTTTCCCAGTTAACTCCTCCTAGAACACCACAACTCAACGGAGTTGCGGAGAGGAGAAATAGGACCTTGTTAGACATGGTCCGATCTATGATGAGTCGAGCAACACTTCCAGTAAGTTTCTGGGGTTATGCATTAGAAACTGCGGCACGTATTCTAAATCTAGTACCCACCAAGAAAGTTTCAAAGACACCTTACGAGATGTGGAAGGGAAAGCGTCCTTCCCTTGGTCACATCAAGATCTGGGGTTGTGAAGTCTTCGTTGGATGAGAGACCTCTGACAAACTCAGTCAAAGATCTGAAAAGTGTCTATTCGTCGGTTACCCACAAGAGTCATTAGGATATCTATTTTACAAACCACGTGAAAACGTAGTGTTTGTATCTCGAAGAGGAGTGTTCCTCGAGAAGGAGATAATATCTAAAGAGGACACTGGGAGTAAGATCGATCTTGATGACATTCAAGATACTACTGATGAAGAACCAACTGCAAACACTGACCATCAACATGAGGCTGAGATGCCTGTTGAACCCAATGACATATCCTTACCTTTGCACAGATCCGGTGAAGTTAGCAATCCTCCTGAGTTCTACTATGATTTCCATATTGAACAGGATGATATGATTAGTGATAGTACACTAGTCGACTTAGATGAACCAGCTAACTACCGAGAAGCGATGGCAGGCCCTGAGGCAGCCAAATGGAAGGAAGCTATGGATAGCGAGATTGAATCCATGTATGGCAACCAAGTTTGGAACTTGGTTGATCCCACACCCGGTCTAAAGACGGTGGGTTGTAAGTGGATATTCAAGAAGAAAACGGATATGAACGGGAAAGTACACACTTACAAAGCTAGGCTGGTGGCAAAGGGCTATACTCAAACCTACGGGATTGACTATGAGGAAACCTTTTCACCGGTACCTAAGATTAAATCCATAAGGATAGTTCTGGCCATAGCTGCGTTTCATGACTATAAAATCTGGCAAATAGATGTCAAAACCACTTTCCTTAACGGGAAATTGACAGAGGATGTGTTTATGACACAACCAGAAGGTTTTGTAGACACCAAGTATCCTAAGAAAGTGTGTAAGCTTCAGAAGTCCATTTATGGACTTAAGCAAGCTTCCCGAAGCTGGAATCTTTGATTTCATGAGAAAATCACAGAGTTTGGATTTTCTAGAAGCGAAGATGAGTCCTGCATATATGTCAAGGTCAGTGGGAGCACTGTAGTCTTCCTGGTATTATATGTCGATGACATATTACTTATAGGAAACGACATCCCAACATTACAGAGTGTAAAAGATTGGTTGGGAAGATGTTTCGCTATGAAGGATCTAGGAGATGCAGCTTTTATTCTGGGTATAAAGATTTATAGAGACAGAACGAGACGTCTAATAGGACTAAGCCAGGATACGTACTTGGACAAAACACTGAAAAGGTTCAGTATGGAGAAGTCTAAGAAGGGGAACCTTCCCTTTGCTCATGGCATAAAGATTAGTAAAGACATGAGCCCGAAGACACAGGAGGAACGAGACAGAATGATTCGAGTTCCATATGCTTCGGCCATAGGATCTATAATGTATGCCATGACATGTACGAGGCCTGATGTCTCATTTGCTTTAAGCATGGTGAGTCGACATCAGCAAGACCCTGGTGAAGGTCATTGGACGGCGGTCAAGAATATTCTTAAGTATTTAAGAAATACTAAAGACAGGTTCTTGGTTTACGGTGGACAGGATGAACTCAAAATAACCGGTTATTGCGATGCGAGTTTCCAAACGGATAGAGATGACTGTCGGTCACAATCTGGTTGGGTGTTCTTATTGAACGGAGGAGCCGTGACGTGGAAGAGTTCGAAGCAGGAAACTGTGGCAGACTCTACCTGCGAGTCAGAATATATTGCGGCCTCATAAGCCTCAAAGGAAGCCATCTGGTTGAAGAATTTCATTGGAGATCTTGGAGTTGTCCCAACGGTTCAAGACCCCATCGAAATATTCTGCGACAACGAAAGTGTTCTTTCGTTGACTAAAGAACCCAAGGATCATGGAAAGTCCAAGCATATTGATCGGAAGTACCACTTTGTTCGTAGCAAGGTTGAAGAAGGACATGTGATTGTGAAAAGAGTGCGATCAGAGGAGAATCCACTTTCTCAACCGAAACACTGTAGTCATGCTGTTAGCATAGGATTACGAGATAATGTAAAGTTTAGTAGTTAGTTTTGAATTTGAAACATTGTAACAATGATTTGAAATTGTAATGGATTTGGTGATTAAATAATGGAGATTTATTTATTTGCAAAGTGCTGCCATCTTCTATTAATTTATCGTTGTGTTTCCTTTTGCATGTTTAGAACCAACTCCCAGAGTAATTAATTTTATTCAAATACCTCAGTCGTTCGTACTACCGGGAGTTAGTATTGAATAAAGACTGTCATGGAATGTTAGTAGACTGTCAAGAGTTTGACATAGCATAGAGATTGCTGCAACATTCATGGGTACTTAATGGAGATTTAAGTATAGGGCACTCGCACTTGGAAAGATACTTCATGGATCAAATCAAAAGTATTTCCAAGATGATAATATCCTCGATTCTTCAGACGGAGATACATTGAAGTTGCGGTTTTCTAGTCCGTCATACCTTAGTGCATTCAAACGTTGTGCGTAACTGCCAGTTATAACGGATGTATCTAGTTACGATGTTATTAGTTAGCTAGCGCTGTGTATGCGAAGTTTATTCGTTCCTTTTGCCTATATGGAAAAGCGATATCTATGGGCCCTCTGATGATTAAACATTGACTCTAGAGTGTCGGGCCCGACCGAGACAAAATTGAAGTGTTCAATTAATAAGTCTCATATAGTCATATTAATCGGTAATCAGAAACATAATTTTGAAACCAAAGATTGATTATAATCCATGTCTTAGTTTCATACGATATCAGAGAACGAAGGAATAGTTGATCCCTTATCTAAAGGATTAGCTCTGATATGATTCAGAGTTCGGCAGCTGTATCGAGTAGCTAGGAAGGCTGGTAATAGAATGTGTTTAGAAAAATAGTTGCCAACTTGTCCAAGTGGGAGACTGTTGGAATAAGTGTCCAAGTCACAATTATTTGTAAACATATTGTTATCAGGCTGGATCCTTTTTGGGTGCATGCAATGAATTGTAAAGAGAAGATGATTAACTTAAATATATAATGTTAATTAGTTTCTTAATTTATTATGTTTAATAAATTAATTAGAAACTAAATAATTGATTATATTTGATTAATGGGTGAGTTTGTTAATTTATTAATAGTTAATAAATTAACCGGAAGCTAATAGAATTACTTGAGGGGTTAAACTGCAATTAGTTGATAGTCAACAGGGCACCCCCTAAACCCTAATAGGGGGGCCGGCCACCAATCCATCCCACATGGATTTGGGATCAAAATTTTGTACGTTTCTAAAACCTATAAATAGGCAGCCCCTGCCTGCTTCATTCCTCGCTCATTCGATTCTAAGTTCTCTAACGATCACAAGGGATACCAGTTTTTGGGACTCTGAGATCTGAGCTTAGAAAAGTTATAATTATCTTTTCTTTTGTTCATTGGGTGTGAACAACTAGAGGCGATCTTGCTTTAGACGCTTGTTACTCGATTCAGAGGCTGTTCGTGAAATCGTTCTTCGTGGAGAAAATTGCGAATTTTCTCAAGGTTAGTTTTTCTTATTCATCTCTTTATTTTAATAATTAGTTGCTTAGCTTGTTTGGTTAGATCCTTAAGGTTTTATATTCTTGCATAGTTAGGTTATTTAATTTTCCGCAAAGTTTTAATTTAACCTAGCAATGGTATAGGAAACCCAACAATCTTGACTCCGGATGTTCGAAGCATATGACCGGACAAAGAGATACACTTACGAACTTCGTAGAAAAGTTCTGTGGGACAGCCAGATTTGGAAATGATCAGTTTTGTCCGATCATAGGATACGGGAGTCTAACATACGACAAAATTACCATTCAGAAGGTTTTCTACGTTGATGGTCTTGGACATAATTTGTTTAGCATTGGACAGCTGTGTGATAAAGGATTGGAAGTCAACTTCAAAGCCAATCGGTGCAGCATTAGATCCGGGCAAGGTAAAGAAATACTGGCAGGAAACAAGAAAACCAATCTGTACTCCATTGACTTAGCCTCTATTAATCTGAAGAAAGATGTCTGCTTACTGTCAAAAGCTACATCTAAAACAGCATGGCTATGGCATCGTTGCCTTTCACATCTGAACTTCAATGAATTAACCAACCTAGCAAAAGGCGGGTTAGTTAAAGGGCTACCAACTCTCAAATTCCAAAAGGAGCAGTTGTGTGCCGCATGTGAAAAAGGAAAGATGACCAGAGCTTCACACAAATCCAAATCAGAACACTCATCAATGAGAGCATTGGAATTACTACATATGGATTTGTGTGGACCAATGAGAGTACAAAGCATTAATAAGAAAAGATACGTATTGGTGATAGTTGACGACTATTCACGGCACACATGGGTTTTCTTCTTGAGGTCCAAATCAGATGCTACCGAAATCATCATAGACTTCATTCGGAAAATTCAAGTGAAGTTGCAACTTACAATTCAATCAATCCGCTCAGATAACGGGACAGAATTCAAGAACAAATCGCTTGAATCATTTTTGAATTCTATAGGAATCACACATCAGTTTTCAGCTGTTAGAACTCCACAACAAAACGGTGTCGTTGAACGAAGAAATCGGATACTAGTGGAATCAGCTAGGACGATTGTAACGACCCGAATTTTATATAATTAATAATTAATATTTATTGTAACGAAATACGATTCGAGATACTAATTTATCTCAAACACATAAATAAAAGTGTGTGTGGATAATTATGAATATATGCCTTGAATATATAAAAAGGACTTTAAAAGAAATGCTAATAATTCTAGGGGTAAGTTGGTAAATATATGAAAGTGGTGGGTTGGAAAGAAAAAGAAGAAGAAGTCTTCTTCTGTTTGACTTATAACCTACGCAGACACACACACTTTATGTGTGTGTGTTCATCTTTTTCAAAAACTCCAAATAGAGAGAAAAGAGAAGAGAAGAAGAAGAAGAAGAAGCCAAAAATCAGTTTTTTTTGTTGGAAGCTTTGTCGTTTTTGAAAGATCCAAGAGGTAACCACTCTTGTCTATAAATCTTGCTATTTTATTTTCTTCTCCTCTCCATCTTCATATGAAGAAGATGAGAAACCCAAATGGGTTGTTATGAATAATGTGAAGAAACCTTTAGATCTTGAAGTATGATAATGGAATATAGTAAGAAGAATCATTTTAAACGTATTATTCAAGTTTTATGAAGTTTCATGGGTTTTAGCTCAAAAACCCGAAAATGGAGTCTTATGAACTCCCATAGATTTAAAAATGAATGAAATGGTGTTCTTAATGTAAAAATGAGTTTAGAAAAGTATATATATGTTTGGGAATGATTCCAAACCGTTTGTATTAAATGTAAGGAATGTTGGTAGTTTTGAGCATTAAATCCGAAGGGCGAAAAGTGCAGATCTGCACTTGAACTCGGCGAGTTCCCTGGTGAACTCGGCGAGTTCCCCCTTGATTTTTGAAAGAAAAATTTCTAAGTTAAAGGATCCGGATGACTTGGGATCCGAATTCGGATGGGGTGGTCCGAAATTCGGATGTGGTTTGAACCGAGTTCGGACCGTACTTCGGTTGGAAGGTATCCGAAATTCGGATGGTCCCTGACCCGAATTCGGATGATTTGAAATTCGGATGGTCCCTGGCCCGAATTCGGATGATTTGAAATTCGGATGGTCCCTGGCCCGAATTCGGATGATTTGAAATTCGGATGGTCCCTGACCCGAATTCGGCCCAGTTTTGGCCAGAAATTGTAATTTTAATTAGTCCTCGGGATCATTCACCAAAATAGCTTATATCCCCAATTGTGAAGGATAATTAGGCCAAAATAATTATGTTGGTCGATACCGAAAATTAATTAGGTTTTACGACTAATATGTCCGGATCAAAGTTGAGAAATTGTAAGCGGTGAGACTTATAAATATTATATTATGAACCTACTTGTAGGGGTTTTGACGGGTTAAGTCACGTGAAGGCTATCACTCATACTTTGACGAATATAACTCGGTTTTGAGGCCGAGAGCGTACTGTGTATCACTGTGAGTTCTAGTATTAACGTATTTGCATGCATATCATGAATTGTATGTTACTGCTTTCGTATTATTGTTGTCACTTTCATGCTTTGCCATCTCATATATTATTGTTATCATATTATCACTCGGTTGATAGTCGTTGATCATTCATTTGACCTCTCCGCCGAGACGGTAAGCCTGAGTGTGGTAACCCAGCGGAATCTTAATGGTAAGCCTGTGTGTGGTAACCATTATTGCCTGTAAAACGATAAGCCTGTGTGTGGTAATCGTATGGCATCACTGTAAACTGCCTATCGATAAGCCTGTGTCTGTGGTAATCGAGCAGTAGATTGTAAACCCATTGTTCGGTAAGCTTGTGTATGGTAACCGCAATGTGGTAGCTTATTAGCCATTGGTTGGCCTCCTAAAATTGATAGTTGAATTCATGGCATTGCATGGCATCGTTCATATATCGCATGGTACTTTAATCTAGAATCTCACTAAACAACTTTGTTGTTTACCCGTTAGTTGTTATTTCCTTTCAGGATCTGTTAAGGGCAAAGGCCCGGCTGGCCCAAGTTGTTAGATATCGTTTGGAGCTCGGATAGGAGCTCAATATTTTGTGGATGATTGGGGCGGGAGTAGCAGACTTCCATTTTGGACTTACGCGAATTAGTTGCTGTTTATTAATTCGTTTGTAACTAAATTGATAACTTAATCTTGTAACCCCAGTTACATTGCTCCGTGATTTCCGACACTCTGTTGTGTCTCATGCAAAGTGTTTGGAATCACGTAGATGATTATTAATTGCAAAAGTTTTAATTTGATCGTATTTCCGCAAGTACTCTGTATAAATTAACATATAATGGTATCGAAATACTCGTATTAGTTGTATGGGTGTTTCAACGATGCTGGCGTATTCCAATCTACCGTTATTCTTATGGGCCGAAGCAGTTGCAACAGCTTGTTTCACACAGAATCGTTCATGAAGATGTTCTAGTTCCATTGAACATTCAGTCAGATATCTATTACTTTGAGGAGTATAATGATTCGGATGATGATGATCAAGCAGTTAAGGAGCAGATCTTGATGATTCAAGGAGTGGAACCTGAAGGAGAAAGAGAGGTGTATGTTGAATTATCTGAGGATGATGATGTGATCACTTTGACTGATATTGACTTTCAGGGTGAAAGGATTGAAGAAGAAGAGGAGTTAGTTCAAGAAATTTTGAAAGAGTCTATACCGACACCGACGGTTGAAAAGCCTGAGGTTGTAATTCAAGTGAAAGAGGAAGTTGAAGAGTTTCCGATAGAGAATGTGGTTGTTCCAGAAAGAGCATAGTTGAATGAAGTGGAGGTTATGGAAAGGTTCTTTAACGAGTATATTCTTGCGGATGAGTCGCAGAAACAACATCGACTCAGATTCGAAGCTCAACAGGTGGTACAGAGAGAAATAAGGGATATGTTCACATTGTTGAACAAGGATGAGATAAGTAAAATAGAAAGTTAAAAAGTTTGAGCTATCTGCGAAACGATCAGGTGAGTTTATTAAGAAAAGGAACAAATTGCCATATCTTGAAGACATTTTGGAGAAAAGGATTTTTTGTAAGAAACAGCTCCTTGTTCGTTTCTTAAGTTGTTTAGGGTACTGGAGCCAAATATGCCAAATCTTGTTAATTATGCAAGTTTTCTGAGAAACAAGACGCAAGTAGTTGATAAAGTGAAGAGTGAGTTCAGGATAATTGATTTAGTCAAAATTGAAAAAGACAGATTCGTTCAGATCTTCTATCCTACATTCACTGTCACAAGGGCTGATGGCAATACCTATACCTTCACCGAAGCAGATATGTTTAATATGCACCTGGTCGATATTGAAGACTTATTTGATGAGTTGTGCCGAAATAAGAGAAATGAGCACTGCAGATTTGCATTAAAGACAATTTTCCACTTCATGCATACCAAACTGGTATTGATGTCTGTGCAAGATCTGCAGATTGGTGTCGAACGAGGAATGAGAAAGATTAACATCATAGCTCCAAATAGAAATATCAAGTTTGCAGGAGAGTTAAAAGAGTTTCAAGTCATCATGGTGAAGCATCCTGCAGTAATGTACAAATACAGAAACAAAAAGCTAAGAGCAATGAGGAGTGTTGAACTCAACAAGTTTTCAGATGGTACACTACATAAAGTGTTGAACGGTTTGAAAGAAAGCTGGCTTCGGATAGAAAGAGAAAAACTAATAGAGGAGCTTTATCTGTTAATGATAGAAAACTGATGGTGAAATTCATATCAAAGATTGAATGGAGGCTCTCAGATCGAAAGAGCATCAGAAGATTTGAGCAGAAGCTTGGATTATCTACCTGAAGACTTTGCATATTCCATCAAAGGGGGAGATTGTTGGAATGTATTTGTTAGGCACAAAAAGGCCTCAGTCAAACCTGTTCTACATCTGAGGGGGAGATTTATAATCAAACCTGTTGATGCATTTGAAGGTTGAATTTAAGGCCTGTTATATGCCTTATTGAAACCTGAAAATGATTTGCAATATCAGTCTAAAGCTGTTCTATATGTTGCATGTGTTGCAACTAAGACAGTTTGTCCAAGCTGCTCTGTCTGCTGAACAGGCTGGACATAAACTGTCTACGCTGCTCTACACTGTTGAGCAGCTTGGGCATTTTTAAAGTGTTCTGTTCTTTGTGAACAGAACCTGTTCTTTGTGAACAGGCTAAACACTTTATGGAATTTGTTTCCAAGTCATCATGTATTGTTTTTGACTACAAGATCAGTTTACAAAGTCGAAGACAAAGTGGAAAACAGAACTGCTCAGCCTGCCCACGCTGTTCTGTAACATGAAGACAAAAGGTTATTTGAAAAAGGGTGACAGACCTTTTTCTTATATCAAAATAGGCCTTTACAAGGAAGAAAGACGCAAAGTTGACATTCCTAAATTAGTTAAAGGCAATGCAACAGTAAACAAAGTAAAAAGACAAAAGTTCTGCACATGTGAAGACAAGTCTGCTTTTCAGAAAAGTGCAGAAAAGGTTATGTTGTCTTTTCAACAAGACTTCTCCTTTTCATTCCGTCCAATGAAGATGTTTCTCTTAGATCCTCTGAATGAGTATAAAAGGAAGCTTCTAAGGACAGAAAGATGTGTGAAGAAAGCTAAGTGCTGAAACCAAGAGTGAACGTGCAAGTGTGTTTTTCATGCATGCAAGTCTGCTGTGTAATTCAGTATCTGTGTGTCTAAGCTGTTTTACATAAGCTGTTCCCTTAAAGTCTTGAAAACCCAGTGAGTGCTTCTTAGTGAGTGTATTCATTGTATACTAGTTTGAGTTTGTCTTAGACTAGTGAACATATGGTTGTATCTGTCATCTCAGCTTGAACTATTCCGCATTCAAGCTTGTTTGTAATTAACAAATTGTTGATAATACATACAAACATTGAGAAAATAGTGTGTAGTTTTTAAATTGCTGTATTCACCCCCCCTCTACAGCTTAAAGCTATATACTTTGGGAACCTCTCGGGACCTACAACTGGTATCAGAGCAGTTAGAGTGTGTGTCATTCTAGATCTCTCATTCTCCCAAGTTTCCATGGACAACAGTGCTGCAAATTCTTCTTACTATGACAATGGCTCTATGGGCAAACCTCCAAAATTTAATCATCAAAACTTCTCTGGTTGGAAGTGCAGAATGATGCTCTATTTAGAGAATCTGGATGTACAACTACCAGAGATAGTGATGGAGGGTCCCTATGTGCCAACCTCTGTTACTACCATAACTCCAGCGGTTGATGGAGCTGCCCCTGAAATCAGGACCTTTGAGAAAGCTAAAACTCAATGGTCTGATGAAGACAAGAGACTGGTGGCTCTGGATGCAAAGGCCAGGAACAACCTGGTCATTTCTCTTCCTGATGATGTGTTCAAACAAGTTGAGAAAATGAAGACTGTAGGTCCCGAGAGGTTCCCAAAGTATATAGTTGTAAGCGGTAGAGGGGGGGTGAATACAGCAATTTAAAAACTAGACACTCTTTTCCCAATGTTTGTATGTATTATCAACAATTTGTTAATTACAAACAAGCTTGAATGCGGAATAGTTCAAAGCTGAGATGACAGATACAACAGTATGCTTACTAGTCTAAGACAGACTCAAACTAGTATACAATGAATACACTCACTAAGAAGCACTCACTATGTTTACAAGACTTAAAGGAACGGCTTATGTAAAACAGCTTATACACACAGATGCTGGTTTACACAGAAGGTTTGCATGCATGAAAATCACACTTGCTTGCACGTTCACTCTTGGGTTTCAGCACTTAGCTTTCTTCACACTTCTTTCTGACCTTAGAAGCTTCCTTTTATACTCACTTAGAGGATCTAAGAGAAACATCTTCATTGGACAGAATGAAAAAGGAGAAGTCTTGTTGAAAAGACAACATAACCTTTTCTGCACTTTTCTGAAAAGCAGACTTGTCTTCACATGTTCAGAACTTTTGTCTTTTTACTTTGTCTACTGTTGCATTGCCTTTAACTAATTTAGGAATGTCAACTTTGCGTCTTTCTTCCTTGTAAAGGCCTATTTTGATATAAGAAAAAGGTCTGTCACCCTTTTTCAAATAACCTTTTGTCTTCATGTTACAGAACAGCGTGGGCAGGCTGAGCAGTTCTGTTTTCCACTTTGTCTTCGACTTTGTAAACTGATCTTGTAGTCAAAAACAATACATGATGACTTGGAAACAAATTCCATAAAGTGTTTAGCCTGTTCACAAAGAACAGGTTCTGTTCACAAAGAACAGAACACTTTAAAAATGCCCAAGCTGCTCAACAGTGTAGAGCAGCGTAGACAGTTTATGTCCAGCCTGTTCAGCAGACAGAGCAGCTTGGACAAACTGTCTTAGTTGCAACACATGCAACATATAGAACAGCTTTAGACTGATATTGCAAATCATTTTCAGGTTTCAATAAGGCATATAACAGGCCTTAAATTCAACCTTCAAATGCATCAACAGGTTTGATTATAAAATCTCCCCCTCTGATGTAGAACAGGTTTGACTGAGGCCTTTTTGTGCCTAACAGGTTCATTCACAAGCCTATCAGCAACTTCACTCATGGGATGAATGTATTTGTTGTTATATGGGGGTGGAGTAGCTTTGTATCCTATACCTTCCTTGGGATTGAGTTGAGATTTTACCCTATCTTTAAATTGGACCTCCATTAGGTGTTCTAACTTTTGATTGGCCAGCTTGAAGCTACCTAAATCTATATTAATAGATTCTATTTTCTTGTTAGCTTCTAACACCTTCTGTTCAGCCTCATCTAGTTTCTTATTTAGGATCTCTATTTTCTTATTTAGTTCATTTTTCTCCCACTCATGATATGTTCTATCATGTCCCATCTGAATCTCATTATCCTTATAGTCATTGATCTGTTTCAAGATCTTCTATAGCCTGCATATACTCATATCTCCTCTCTTCCATCTTAGCTAGAGTTTTGCACATGCTCTCATTATGATCTCTGTACTTTTTAACCATATTTTTGCATGTTTGAGAACAGAGTTTAGCATTTACCTCAGATGGTAGTTCAGTGGAAGTGACAGTTGATGTTTCTGCCATAAGAGCTTGATTTTGAAACTCTTCTTCTGTCTGGTCACTCCAGTCAAACACATTGTCTTCTTGAGAGACAAGAGCTTATGAGGATGAAGTTTGATTTGTTTGTTGGGGTCTTGGTGGCTGCTGACTTTGGGATCTGCACTCTCTAGCAAAGTGACCAAGCTTGTGGCATTTAAAGCATTCAACCTTGGATTTATCAAATGCTGGCTTGCCTTCTGTTCTGGCTTGAAAGTTTGGTCTGCCAGTTCTTTTCAGAAATCTTTTGGCCCTCATAGTCAGCATAGCATGCTGCCATTTTAAGCCCATCTCTTCTAAATCATCTGGATGGATTTGTTCTAAATCTTCAGCATTTAGAGCAAACAGTCCATCACTTGCAACAAAAGCTTCATAATGAACTTCAGAAGAATTACCATCAGCACCAGAAAAAGAATCACAACAGTTTGATTTATCAGTTAATGTTGATGACAGTAGAGCAGTGTTTTGATTGTAAGAAAAGGATTTCTTTTTGTTTTCAATCTCAGATTCAAACACTCTCAGTCTGTTGTAAAGATCATCCAACCCTATTTCATCTAGAGTGTCTTTGGTTCTCCATTGGGCAGCATAGACTGTCCATTCTTCACAAAGAGATCTAAGGAATTTTCTGTTTACTTCATCTTGATCCAGACTGACTTTAGCACTCTCCAATTCACCTATTAGCTTATTAAACCTATCAAAAATCTGAGTAAGGTTTTCATTCTTTCCACCAGAAAAGTTTTTCATACTGATGTTTTAAAAGATCATTTTGATTCCTTTTGGTGCTAGCATTGCCAGCAAATCTTTTCTCTAAAGCAATCCAAAGCAAATGAGCAGTATAGAACTTTTTAAACTGATGTTGATAAGCATTAGGAATGACTATTTGTAAAAGAGTAAGAGCTTTCACTTCATTCATTCTAGCCTTTCTTTCAATTTCAGTATTTGGAGGTGTTTCTATAGGTTTGCCCTCATCATCTAGTTCAGGATCAACTGTAGGAGGATTTTCAACAGCTTCCCATATACATATGGCATAATCAATAAATTAAATGTGTTGTTGAATCCTGAGTTTCCACATCTCGAACTCAGTGGGTTTGAGCATAGGCACTTTGAGTCCTTGCCCAGATCCACTACTGCTATTTTCAAACTCCATTGCAGAAAAGAAAGTTTCTTACTTTGAAAACAAAGAATAACAAACAAAAACCTGTGGCTCTGATACCACTTGTCAAGATCAAAATCACCTAAGATAAACTGGTTTTAATAAATCAGAGTGTAAACCAATAACCTTGTTTTTGAATCAAAGTCCAATTAAAAAGTTTGCGGAATAACACTTAATTGTTTTAAGAATAAATATAATCAAATTCAAATCCTTTGTATTGCCAAACTCACTGATTACAATCACCTTTAATCTGTTTGATTAGAAGAAGAACACAGACTGTTCTTAGGGTTTTACAACCTTAGAGGCTTGAGAAACTTTATCAAAAAGCTATATCAATGAAGTACAGAATTACAAAATTTTCACGTACGGACTTACAATAGAAAAACCTAGTCTATCTATATATATAGCCTTCTGATTTGTTTTCTTGAAGAACTCTGATTTCTCTGGTAGTAGATATGCTTGGAAGATATTCAAATCTTGAAATATATATCACTTCCTGAATTTCAGCACTTTCTGTTGTTAATCTGTTGAGAAGCTTGAACTTTTACTCTGGCAATGGTTGATATATGGGAGGGTTTTTCTAAGAACCATAAAAAAATGTGTGAACCTAAGAACCTTTTATGACCTTTGGATTAATGATAATCAATGGTTGATATATTGGATGACAATTTTATAAATATTTTGAACTTTGATAGTGGAGAATCTTGAAAATGTGTGAAAAGGGTATTTTTGGAAGAAAAAAAATCTGCTTTTTCTCTTTCTCTTTCTTACTTTTTTTCATTTTCATTTTAATTTTCTTTCATTATAATTGATTTTTAAAGTAAAATAAATGTTTTTTACAAAAAAAATTATTTTTTCTACATAGAAAATTATTTAATTGCTAAAAAATAATGTATTTTATGTAGAAATATTATATGTCTATATAGAATATTTTTTTTCTGTATAGAATATGTTAACGAACATATTCTAAGTACAATCTACGTAGAATGTCATGCATTCTACGTAGAATGACATGCAATCTACGTAAAATGTCGTGTAGAATCTCAAATATCATATATTATACGTAGATTACCTGATAAAATATATCAAAAACAAATTGAAACAAAAAAAAATTTCATTTAGACATTTTATCAAACACTTGGTATGCAACTGATATAAAATATACCAAAAAGACTTTGAATAGTAATGTTAATCTACATAAAAAGATACAGAAATGTATAAAAAACATAAAAATATATGAAATATATAAAAAATATAACATTCTACATAGATTATATGTGAGTTTTTACAAGTAGTCTTGTATTATATTCTACGTAGATTATCAAGTAATCTACGTAGATTATCATGTAATCTACGTATATTATCATGTAAAACATCCAATAACTATTACAATCATTATAAATCTAATATCTTACAAATAATCTTCATTATAAAACATGAAAAATGAATCTGTCATATTCTATGTAGAGTATCGACGAACATATTATATGTACAATCTACGTAGAATGTCATGCATTCTACGTAGAATGACATGCAATCTACGTAGAATGACATGCAATCTACGTAGAATAACATGCAATCTACGTAGAATGGTATGCAATATACGTAAAATGGCATGCAATCTACGTAGAATGTCGTGTACAATGTCAATTATCATATATTCTACGTAGATTATTACATGATAAAATATACCAAAAACACATTGAATAGTAATATTAATCTACATAAAAAGATATAGAATTGTATAAGAAACATAAAAATATATGAAATATATAAGAAACATAACATTTTACATAGGTTATGTGTGCTTTTTTACAATTAGTATCGTATTATATTCTATGTAGATTATCATGTAATCTACGTAGATTGTCATGTAATCAACATAGATTATCATGTAAAACATCTAATAACTATTACATTCATTATAAATCTAATATCTTACAAATAATTTTAATTATAAAATATGAAAAATGAATCTGTCCAATGTACGTAGATTGTACATAGAATATGTTCGTCGATACTCTACATTGAATGTCACGCAATCTACGTAGAATGACATTCAATCTACGTAGAATGACATTCAATCTACGTAGAATGACGTGCAATCTATGTAGAATGACATGCAATCTACGTAGAGTATCGACGAACATATTCTATGTACATTCTACGTAGAATGTTATGCAATCTACGTAGAATGGCATTCAATCTACGTAGAATGACATTCAATCTACGTAGAATGACATGCAATCTACGTAGAATGACATGCAATCTACGTAGAACGTCATTCAATCTATGTAGAATGTCATGTAGAATGTCAAGTATCATATATTCTACATAGATTATATGATAAAATATACCAAAAACACATTGAACGTTAATGTACATTTACATAAAAAGATATAGATTTGTATAAGAAACAAAAAAATATATGAAATATATAAGAAACATAACATTCTACATAGATTATGTGTGATTTTTTACAAGTAGCATTGTATCATATATTCTATGTAAATTATCATGTAATCTACGTAAATTATCATGTAAAACATCTAATAACTATTACATTCATATATATCTAATATTTTACAAATAATCTTCATTATAAAACATTGAAAATGAATCTGTCATATTCTATGTAGAGTATCGACGAACATATTTTATGTACAATATACGTAGAATGTCATGCAATCTATGTAGAATGACATGCAATCTACGTAGAATGACATTCAATCTACGTAGAATGTCATGCAATCTATGTAGAATGTCGTGTAAAATGTCAAATATCATATATTTTACAGAGATTACATGATAAAATATATGAAAAACACATTGAAACAAAAAAAGAAGATTTCATTTAGACATTTTATCAAACACTTGGTATGCAAATGATATAAAATATACCAAAAATACATAGAATAAAACTGTTAATCTACGTAGAATAACATGCAATCTACGTAGAATGACATTCAATCTACGTAGAATGACATGCAATCTACATGCAATCTATGTAGAGTATCGACGAACATATTCTATGTACAATCTACATAGAATGTCATGCAATCTACGTAGAATGGCATTCAATCTACGTAGAATGACATTCAATCTACGTAGAATGACATGCAATCTACGTAGAATGTCATGCAATCTATGTAGAATGTCGTGTAAAATGTCAAGTATCATATATTCTACGTAGATTAAATGATAAAATATAACAAAAACACATTGAAACAAAAAAAAAAGATTTCATTTAAACATTTTATCGAACACTTGGTATGCAACTGATATAAAATATACCAAAAACACAATGAATAGTAATGGTAATCTACAAAAAAGATATAGATTGGTATAATAAACATAAAAATATATGAAATATATAAGAAACATAACATTCTACATAGATTATGAATAGTAATGTTAATCTACATAAAAAGATATAGAATAATATAACATTCTATATAGACATATAATATTTCTATATAGAATACATTAATTTTTTAGCAATTAAATAATTTTTTATTTAGAAAAAATTTTATTTTTTCTATAAAAAATATTTTTTTTAATATTAAAGTCAATTCTAATGAAAGAAAGAGAAAATGAAAATGAAAATAAAAGTAAGAGAGAGAAAGTGAAAAAGAGATGCATGTAATAAAAAAAAGGTGAAGAGAGAAAGATAATATTTTTTATTCCAAAAATACCCTTTTGATCCAAGGGCTCTAAAAGGTTCCTAGGTTCTCACAATCTTTAAGGTTCTTAAAAGAACCTCTCCATATATATATATATATATATATATATATATATATATATATATATATATAGACACACACACACACAAGGTTATTACCCATGTAAATACATGGGTTAATTTAAAAAAATTAAAAATAACATTATTAAAGATATATAAAATAATTATAAAAATGATTTAATTTAATATTAAATTATGTAATTTAAATTTGATTGATTTGATTTAAATCATATTTTAAATATGAAAAGCAAAAGTAGTTTGTAGCATGTGTTAATTAAGAGCAAAGGGTACGGTGAAGCCGAATCCATTCGGCCTTGCCAAATCAGCGTGAAGCTGCCGGCCACACCGTCCCGGCAATTCGGCCCCGCAAGAAAGCCTCCCCCGCTCTGCTTCTGCTCCCCGCGCGGCACCGCTCTTTTCACCCTTTTTTTTGCTTTCAAACCACAGATGCATATATACATATACATACACACACACACACACACACACACACACACACACACATATATATATATATATATATATATATATATATATATAATATTTTATTTTTTTCGTATTATAATTTCGTAAATGTTTGTATTTTTCATTTTTAGTTTCGTAATTATTTTTTCGTTCGTACAGTTTCGTATTTTATGTTCGTAATTGTTGTTTCATTTGTAATTTCAGTTTCGTATTTTAAATATTTTAGTTTTAATTGTTTTATTAATATTTTAGTTTCGTATTTTACGTTCATAATTTCAGTTTTGTATTTTTAGTATTGTAATTTTTGTTTTGTATTTTTAATTGCGTAGTTTTTAATTTTAGTTATGTAATAGTTTTAAATATTATAAAATTAAGTATTTTATCTTTAATTGTTTTATTAATTAAAATGAATTTATTTTAAAAAAATTAAGAAAGATGAAAAGGTTTAGAAAGGTGGGTATTTCCAAGTTAGAAAGATAGGGAAACGTGGAGAGAGAAAAACTTATGTAACGCTGAGGTGTACAGAAAGATGAATTTCAGAAAGATGGGTACACCCTTTGCTCTAAAAGAAAAAGCTTACAGATGGTGATTTATTTATACTATAGATTTTTGGGCATTTAAAAAAGTGTAGACTGATACATATAGATACGTAGAAATTATTATTTTAGATTGTCTCCTGTTAAAAATTATTGGAAAAAAAAAATAAATTATAGCAAATTGTAAGTAAAAATAAATCAGTGACAATGATATTTTAATTTTAAATTCACATCAAAAACATTATATAATAAAAGTTATTGAAATATTATAATATTAATTATAGAATAAATGGTTTTATGATTTATTTATGTTAGAAATATTGTTTAATATTTTAAAATGTAATTAATACATAGAAGAATAGAAATTATCACTTCAAATTAAAAGATGGAGAAAATTTAGGTGAAATATTGTTAGGTAAAAAAAATACACATGTCAATAATTAAAGATGACAAGTGGCAACATAATAAATCATGTAAATGATCATTCACACATGTTTTTTTAGTAGACAACATTATAAGATTTTTTATCAAAATGAGCAATATAATAAATCATGTAAATGATAAATAAGATCATGTGAATGATGTAATGAGCATTCACTTGGATGACCATTCACATAAATGTGCCTGAACATTCACATAATTTTTATCGGAAAGTGTGAATGTATGTGAAATTCATATATCATGTGTATAATGTTATTTTAAACATGGTTATGAAAGAAAATTTAAAGGTTTTTCAATGTTGTTACATTCGGGTGCACTTGATTTCGAAAGATACTTTTTGAATCTGACTCGTAGTATATATATACCTATACGTATACATATATACACACACATACATTATACACACACATATTGAAAGGTTAAGGGAGAACCATAATGCATAGGGAAACCGATGAACCACTTTATAGTCAGTGGATCAGGTGATACGTCACGCAGAATTCATGATGCATCACACGCGGATCTGATGCATCACGTGCGAATCATGAGGCATCATGCGAAAATTGTGATGCATTTGTGGTTCTCCCTTGATTTTCCGATACATTATGATTCTCTCTTGAACCCCACTTTCTCTCTCTCTATATATATACTGAATTGTCATGATATGAAAACACAGGGTACCACACGAATGTGGGAAAGATGCACCTTAACACAAGACTTAAATTTCACCACAACAGTGGATGATGTGAGACGGTATCATCTAAACCTCAGCAACAAGGGTTATCGTTCTCTCATTTACAGGTCTTTTCAATTCATAACATATATCAATATTTGATATTTTATGAATGAGTTAATCAATACAGATTTTGTATATAATTTGATGCAGTGGCGATCATGATATGGTTGTTACCCACCAATCAACTCAAGCATGGATAAAAGGTCTCAACTACTCTATCACCGATCGATGGCGATCATGGAAGTTTCATGGTCAAATTGCAGGGTAATTAGTTATTGAACATGTTATATATGTTTGTTTAATTTTGCATATATCATGTAATTAACAAATGTAGTAATTAAAGTTATATTATTGTGTTTAATTGAATAGGTACACAAAGAGTTATTCCAATATGATGACATATGCTTCGGTGAAGGCAAGTAATTAATCAAGTGTTATATGTTATTTAGAAGGATTAAGTTTCATTTTCACCGGCTAACTTTTAAAATTTTATTGATTTAGCCATTAAACTATTTTTTGTCCCTATTTAGCCACTAAACTAATTTTTGTGTATATATTTAGCCAGTAAACTTTCTTTATACTGATTTAACCACTGAAAATTGTCCCGATTTAACCACTAAACTATCATATTTTGTATCGATTTAGCTATGAGTTTTATTCATTCTTTCTCAAAATAGAACACAAAACTAAAATTTAGTGGCTAATTTAGAACAAAAAATAGTTTAGTGGTTAAATGAGACAAATCTGAAAGTTGGATGGTCAAAATGATACTTAACCCTATTTAGTTTTATAAACTATATATATAAATAATAAAATTAGTTATGTTATGTTACAGGGTGCTGGGCACATAGCCCAAGAGACGATGCCTCAAGAATGTTTTGCCATGTTCAAGAGGTGGATATCTCATCAACCATTATAAAATGACATCTTTTGTATGCATTTGGTACGATGAAATTCGAAAAATAAAATCATTTATATTTAAAAGTTTAATTGTTCATATTTTTGATGTTTTTGATAATAATATTGAAGAATGACACAGAAGGTTAACAGATTTACTACTCTTTTAATACCTTTGTTATTTTGATGAGAAAATTAATAAAATATAATTAATATTAAAATGATTTTTCTATTACTTTCCCTTACGAATTAACTTAATAAGAAAAACCTTCTTAACCACATTGTGTTAATTTTCATGATTCCATTGTATTAAAATCAAAAGTAGGGTAATTTCAAAGGCCTTCTGCATGTAATTACAAAATAGATATTTAAGTACAAGATTTTTAAATAGTAAATTGGTTATTTTGATACTAACTTATAAAACAATTAATACTCAAAGTAAATATTTTAATATATCGATAGAACTTTTTGTCAAGTAGAAAATGAAAAATAACTTTAAGCGGATTTATAAGTTTCACTTTTTAAGTCTCAAATCAGACCCCTTTTTACAATTATGTGGCCTAATGAAAGTGAGGTCTCTGTGTGGTCGACCAACCTACACATCCCTCAGGAGAAGTCCTTGATCAAACGCGCCCATAGTTTCACTGATCATCTCTTTTCCAATTAATCTAAGAAAGTCGATATAAGGAAACTTGATTGTGCCACTTGACGAATAAATTCGAATGACACATAGCTAATTAATTAGTATGTTTCTGCTAATATATTAGGATTCTACATTTCTACCTTTGGTTTTAACTTTTAAATAACGTCTATTTGTAATTTTGGATTACAAAGATAAATAATTAACTTTGATTTATATTTTATTAGATTTTCTAGTTAAACGAATTGTCATTCTTAATCATGTATAAATGAATTTATATTTCAACATTTCACTAGTTACATCCATAATCAACCAGCTCTAAAACGTATATTCTATCATTTTCCACGAAACACGCTAAAAACTAAAAACTAAATTTCACTTGATTCAAAATTTATTCTGCAAACTATACAAGGAATTGTTATTGGATTCATTCATTCCTTCATCCATCTCTCACCTTCTCTGCTTAATTTGTCATATCTTCAAAAATTATATATATACATATGTGATCTGAATTCTTAATTTTAACATTACTTAAAGATCAATAACGTCATAAAATTTTTTAAATGAACTTGTAAGACCCAACTTCTAGAGGAGGTCTTAACAAAAAGGTCCAAGTATGCAATACAACAATAATCATAAACTAAGATAAATTAATAACTGAATAAGAGTAATTACATACAATTTTTGAATAAATTTACAAAGGGTACAAATAGCTAGTCTAAAATATTCTTCAGCAGCTCACTCTTCACAAATGAGCTTCCAATGCCTTTTAACTTCTATATTATGCAGCGGAAATTGTAATAGCCTACAACTTTCAAGCTTCAACTATAACGAACTTTTAGTTAAAACTTACCACTTCAGAACCTGATCATGTAAAAATTAGGAAGCAACATCTGTAAGCTTTACGCTTATTGAGAATATAGACTAGTCTCATCACAGACACTTATGATCAAAATGACACAGTGATCACGCTGTCTTCAATTCTATAGGTTATCAGCTTTATTTACTCATTGTAACCCTCATATAAGCTTGGTAACTTAAAGTTACTATTATAAACTTTTGGCTTTCTGATAGTTAGTTATGACTGGTGATTTAAACAACAATTAATTATGTAAATTCATCATAACATCACTACTAGTAATGGGGGACTAGTAGGAGATAACATCATTTTTACTTGGCATTACTGAATTCTATCCGGACTTAAGCATCACTACAAGCTCCCCATTAACCAAGTAGGAGATATACACAAGCAGTTCTCTTTGATTCATAGCATCGCTGCATACTCCACTCAAAGTATGTAGCAAGCAGATTACTCCACCACTTGAGTTATCTCAGAAATTAACTTTAGGCTTTGCTTTCTGGACTTGGCTTGACTTTACAGACTTTGACCTTCTTTTTAATATCTTTAGCTTTATTACTTTGTTCAGAGTTATCTGAACATGTCCAGTGTTTGACATTTGCATACATATTAGCTTTAAGACTTTATTATCTAATAGTTTATCATGTGACATTAAGCTTTGTTGAAGCATTATTGTACTCTGAACTTGTATGGATATGATTTTGATGGCTTTATAAGCTTTCATGCGTTTTTCACGAACATGGGTGACTTTCTTAAGTCATTTTAAGCTTTGCTTGCACTTGAAAACTTGTATGAACACATATAAGGACATGACATGAGCTTATTTAATGACTATATGTTCATAAAGTTGAAAGTACATTCACTTAAGCATATATACATGATCATGGTACTTATACATTATGAAATATGACCATAACATGTTTTTAAATGAATTACATAATCAAATTCACACACACACACACACAGATATATATATATATATATATATATATATATATATATATATATATATATATATATATATATATATATATATATATATATATATACATGTTTAATTATATTCTTATATCCTAATGCCTTTATTTAATTATAATCTAAGTGTTATGAACTATGAGCCTTGTATCTATTGAGCAACATGTTTATATACTAACTATTATGTTGTTGATCTATTGACTTAACAATGCCACACATACATTTGATTTTATGAAGTATATATGTATATACTTGGCTACACACTATCTGTTTTTAAACCATAAAACATTCACACAAATGCAACTGATGACCTAAAATGAGGTGTTAAGGGTGTTGTTGTGATTGCTTTGGTGAGTCTTAGATCTATTTCTACTACTCCTCACACATTAGAGGTTTGCATGCACTTAGTGAAATTATTGTTGCTGCTGTCCACAATCAAAACAACAAATATATATATATATATATATATATATATATATATATATATATATATATATATATATAGGGGTGGGTTCAATGGAAAACCACTATGCACATGAAAACTATGGAAACCTACGCATACCGTCCGATTTGGTGCATTTCATGAAAAACGCGGTGGCATGATCGTAAATAAGATGATGCATCACACGGGATTTTGATGCATCACGCGAGAAATTTGATGCACCATGCGGGATTTTGATGCATCACGCGGGGAATTTGATGCATTGATGGTGATGCAGTGTGGTTTTCACAAGTTTTCCGGTGCATGGTGGTTTTCCATTGAACCCCCCTATATATATATATATATATATATATATATATATATATATATATATATATATATAGGGTTAGGTTATATGGGGAACCTGTATGCATCGTATAACTAAAGAACCATCTGATAGCCATTGGATCAAAGTCATCTCATGATGCAACATGCATGTGTATCTGTTGATACAACATCTCATATGCATCTATCGAAGTGTAGTTTCGGAAAAAATATAAATCCAGATTAATCAAATTTAATTTTATGTTAATTGAATATTCCATCAAATGATTAAACAATAAATTCTAAAAAAATTTAATTAATACACTTCCAAATTTAACAAAAAATGTAAAAATTCAACAAAAATGATGAACATGTCGATGGATCGTTCAATAAAAAGATTACAAGTTCAAAAACTATAAATCTTTTTTGTATGAACCAGTCGATGCACAATGGTTATCATAACACGATGCACAGTAGATCTTCATCTTCATAATCTTCATGTTGGTTCATCGTTTGTGTTCATCATAACATGATGCATCATTGTTGTTCATCCTTCATCATCTTCGTGTTCAACGTGTCCATCAATCCATCATCGTGATGCATCTTCTCATCGTGAATCACCATGAAAGTCAAACAACCTTCGAACCACCATTCAATTTTGAACAAACTTCGTTCATCCTTCAATTCGTCTTTTTCACATCGTCTACGTTCATAGGTTCATGGGTTCAACGTGATGCATCGTCTTCATCATTGTTCATCCTATCATCTTCATCTCATCATCGTCTTCTCAAACTCGTCGGCCGATTGTGTGTGTGTGAGAGAGAAAGAGAGAGAGAGAGAGGGGGGGGGGGGGGGGGGGAGGGGGGAGGGGGGGGGGGGTAATAGGAAGAATATATGGAGAGTGGTTAATGAGATTGATTTAGTTTCTTATTTTAATCCTAATCTATTAATTAAAAGATTAATTAATTTTTAAAAATAATTAGAATTCCAATATTACCCTTATTGCATCATTAGTAAATTGATAATGCATTTTTGGTTCTCAAGGTTCTCCATTGAATCTCAATCTCTCTCTATATATATATATATATATATATATATATATATATATATATATATATATATATATATATATATATATATATAGACACACACACACACACACACACACACATACTTGGTTGCTTTTTCTTTCTTTCTGCCTTAATCAGATATACATATATATAATCCTACTTGATTTCTACTTTAAATGATGAAAGGTTGTTGTTGTTAACGGTAATTCTAGAAGGTCAAGGTTTGACCGATTTATTGGGGTGACTTGCTGGTGAATAAGATAACATGGGTATGGCTACTTTTTAGCATTGTTTGTTATTTCTCTGTTAATTTATAGCTTAGTATTTTCTCATTTTCTTTGTAAGCGTATTTTCCAGTTTCAATTTGAGAAATAAAACCATCGTAAAATTTCCCATTCTTGTGCTCTGTTTTTGTTCCCCGTGATACTACTACAGTAGGTCCTTCATCTTGTTAGCTAACACTTGGTATCAGAGCCAGGTTAGTTCATGCCCAAGTATCTTCGTCTTGAGCCAATGTCGATCGTGACAGGAGGAAAAGAGAGTGGTGGTGTGCCATTTCAGTGCCCGTTGTTGACTTCGTCAAACTATACGACTTGGGCGATTCGCATGGAAGCTATACTGGAAGCACAGTGGTTGTGGGAGTCCGTTGAGCCACCAGCCGGTGAGGAGGTGGATGGAAAGAAGAACAAGTCGGCTAGGGCATTCATCTTCCAAGGTTTACCAGAAGATATCCTCCTACAAGTATCGAAGAAGAAGACGGCGAACGAGGTGTGAGAGTCTCTTAAGTTACGTTATCTTGGGGCAGATAGTTCATGAGTCTTAGGTAGTTGACAGAGATCGGATACAGGGTTGAAATGTTCCACAATCTCTTGAAACTCTATGACGATGGTGGTCGGTTGTTCATGAAGGTGGAGCGATCAAGGAACCGGTTGTATAAAATCTCGATCCAAACCACTCAACCGGTATGTTTGATGGCAAGGATCGAAGACGAGGCTTGGAAATGGCATGCGCGATTGGGGCACGTAAGTTTTCAACTCATTGAATGGATGGTGCAAAAGGAGTTGGTGCGGGGTGTACCGAAAATACACCATCCTACACAGGTGTGTGAAGGATGCATGGTTGCAAAACAAGTCAGATATGCATTTCCAAAAGAATCTCAATGGCGAGCCAATCAACCACTCGAACTCATTCATGCCGATATTTGTGGCCCAATATCCCCTTCAACGTTGGCAGGTAATAATTACTTCATGCTAATAGTAGATTATTATAGTCGTTTCATGTGGGTTTTCATGCTAAAGTCAAAGGATGAGGCTTTTGGTACTTTTGAAAGGTTCAAGCATGGAATTGAAAATGAGATTTCATTTAAATTGAAAGGCCTAAGGACTGATCGTGGGGGGGAATTTACCTCCAAAAGATTTGTTAATTTTTGTGAACAGCAAGGTATTAAAAGACAATTGATGGCACCGTACTCCCCTCAACAAAACGGTGTGGCCGAACGCCATAATCGAACGATTCTTGAAGTAACTCGTTCTCTTTTAAAAACGATAAAAGTACCAGATGTGTTATGGGGAGAAGCAGTCAGACATGCTGTTTACATACTCAATCGAATACCAAAAAAAGGCGTTAAAGGGATGACTCCATATGAAGCGCTAAAAGGTCCCAAGCCGACACTTGAACATCTAAAGGTGTTTGGATGTGTCAGGTATGTGAAAAAGTCGGTTAATCCGATCACAAAACTAAGTGACAGAAGCAGACCAATGATGTATTTGGGTGTGGAGTCAGGGACCAAAGCTCATCGAATGTTCAATCCAGAAGAAAAGAAACTGGTGGTTGATCGTGATGTAGTTTTTGACGAGAAAAGAAATTGGAATTGGTCCCAAGAGCATGATCAAAAGTCTTCAACATGTAACTTTTGGTTTCAAGGACTGTCCAATGAATCTAATGAGGTTGAAGGCCCAGCAGAAACTATAATTGAGAATCAAAGTCCTGCTCAATTTGAAGGACGATCGCCATTGACACCAAATTCAGATTCTCCGGTCACCACTGATGAAGATGAAGGTTCCTCAAGTACAAGAATAGATGGGACAGTGAGCTCATCGATAGGAACTGGGACTGTGGTGAATTCAACAGCAATGGACCACACTCCAGTTCGAGGTTTCCGAAGACTTGCAGACATTTATGATGATTGAATTAGCACCGGACGAGTTGATGTTGGTAGGAGTCGAACCTACGACCTACAGAGATGCTGCAAATGATGGGTCGTGGCGTGCAGCAATGAAGGCTGAACTTGAGTCGATTGAGAGAAATCAAACATGGAAGCTTGTAACTCTCCCGTCGAACCGTAAAGCAATAGGACTCAAGTGGGTATTTAAAGTAAAAAAGGATGCTGATGGCAATGTGGTTAAACACAAGGCACGTTTGGTAGCTAAGGGATACGTTCAACGACAAGGCGTGGATTGCGAAGAGGTTTTTGCTCCGGTAGCTCGGTTGGAGACCATTCGTTTCTTGCTCGCACTAGCTGCAATGAAGGGTTGGACGGTACACCATATGGATGTAAAATCAGCTTTTTTGAACGGTGAATTAAAAGAGGATGTTTTTGTAGAACAACCTGATGGGTTTATCGTAAAAGGGAAGGAGCACATGGTGTACCGGTTGTACAAAGCACTCTATGGTCTACGTCAAGCACCACGGGTTTGGAACATGCGTCTTGAGAAAGCATTCAAAGACTTGGGTTTTCGTAGAAGCTCACAAGAACAGTCGGTTTACCGACTTAATTGTTCCAAAACAATTCTGTTGGTGGGTGTTTATGTGGATGATTTGATCGTGACAGGTTCGAGTGAAGATCAAATAGCAAGGTTCAAAAGGAAAATGCAACAAGTGTTCGAGATGAGTGACTTGGGTTACTTGACTTATTCTTTGGGGATCGAGGTGCGACAGTCCAAGGAAGGAATCAAGTTGAGTCAAGGTGGGTATGCTACAAGGATATTACAATCAGCAGGTATGCTAGATTGTAAACCGGTAAAGACTCCAATGGAACCAAAATACGTGTGTCAAAAGATGAAGGTGGCGATTCGGTGGATGCTACAGAATACCATCACCTAGTCGGGTGTTTAAGATATCTCGTCCATACTAGACCGGATCTTGCATATTCGGTTGGAATTGTAAGCAGGTACATGAACTCGCTGAAGGAAAGTCACTTGAAAGCTGTGAAACAGATCTTACGGTACGTAAAAGGAACTGTGAAGTCGGGGCTGGTATATAAACGAGGTGGTGATGGCATGCTGGTTGGCTATAGTGACAGTACTCATGGGATGGATGTCGATGATCGGATTTATTTTTCGAGTAGTTTAATGAGCTGGTCATCACAGAAGCAACACACAGTGGCTTTATCTTCGTGTGAGGCGGAGTTTATGGCAGCAGCAGCTGCCGCATGCCAAGCTGTTTGGTTAAAGAATCTGCTCAAGGACCTAACCGGCTGGGAAAGCACAAGTGTGAAGTTGTTTGTCGATAACAAGTCAGCGATAGCCTTGATGAAGAATCCGGTTTTTCACGGTCGAATTAAACATATCGACACAAAATATCATTTTATAAGGGAATGTGTGGAAAGGAACCTAATCCATGTGGAACACGTTAGTGGTGAAGAACAGTTAGCAGACATCTTAACAAAAGCCTTACATCGAGTTAAGTTTGCTGAGATGAGGAGCTTGCTTGGAATGAGGAGTATGGCATATTAGAATTAGGGCGGAAAAATGTTAACGGTAATTCTAGAAGGTCAAGGTTTGACCGATTTATTGGGGTGACTTGCTGGTGAATAGGATAACATGGATATGGCTACTTTTTAGCATTGTTTGTTATTTCTCTGTTAATTTATAGCTTAGTATTTTCTCATTTTCTTTGTAAGCGTATTTTCCAGTTTCAATATGAGAAATAAAACCACCGTAAAATTTCCCGTTCTTGTGTTCTGTTTTTGTTCCCCGTGATACTACTACAGTAGGTCCTTCATCTTGTTAGCCAACAGTTGTTACTATTTCTGTACATCCGAGATACTCACCAAAGGTGAGTCTCGGTTCTTAGTACTTCTATACAACACATATAAGAGACTTCCCATTTATAACACATGAAAGACTTGCTGTGGGCAGCTGCTGTACACATCCGAGATTCACACTCTTGTGACTCTTGGATCCTTCATCTAATGTATGCATACTTTCTATGAAATAGAGAAAAGAGGGTTGCTGTGAAGTAGATACAAACATACATCCAAGACTTACTTTTGTGAGTCTCAATTATTTTCACAAAACACACACAACTTATATATGCATAAATGAATGGACAAGGTTGTTGTTTAGTTACAAGGCATCCGAGATCCTCACAATAGGTGAGTCTCGGATCCCTCATGCCAAAGACCACACACACACACACACACACACACACACACACACACACACACACACACACACACACACACACACACACACACACACATAACACTTAACTTTATTTTAGGTTGAAGGATGCTGCTGCTTGGTTGTTCAACACATCCGAGATTCACTCAAGAAATGAGTCTCGGTTATTCCTTTCTCATGCATACAAACACACGCACATTGACTGCACCTTTAATTCTGTTTTTTTTTTAATTTCCAGCATCAAAACAACAAGTTTAAAGGGTGTGATGCTTGTATTTGATTATTAAACACACACATGCATCAAAACCATGGCCGAAGGCCATATGACCTTCTTGGTCTCTTCTTAATCGACTAAAACAGAAAGAAATAATCTGGACAACAACATAAGTTCCTGATCTTTGATTTCAAATTTGAAAGTAAAGCTTCAAATTTCTAACATGATCAATTAAATACATAACTAGAACATGAATGTGTTTTATTTCAAACTTGTAACACAAAACCTTGCTTAATTTTGTTGATTGAAGATCAATTTACTTTCATAAAAAAAACACTGGAACCGTAGGTTTCAGATTGAACCAAAGAAGAATTTTGAGTATGGATTTACCTTGAATATTTGTAGAATGTTGTTGCTTGATGCTTGCTTGTTAATTTCTTGGCTTTAAATATTGAATTTTGTTGCAACATTTATGACGAACTTGATGATCTTGAGATGATGGAACCGTGAATTGAGAGAGAGTATATGAGAGTTTTGTTTTGATAAAATGAACAGGTGAAAGATATATTGAGTATTTATATTTTTACAAGTTTTGTTTTTTACAAATTGGACACAAAAGTTTGCATTTATCTCATTCTTTTGAACTTTGATCATTATATAACACAATACACATATTTGGTTAAATTATGTATTTTCTTTAACTTATATAAGATAATAAGACAATTAATGTAATTAAATTACATTATAAAGTCAAATACAATAATAAAAAACCTAGGTTGTTACAGAACTGACCATTTTATCAATCAATATCGAGTTCGTACAATATTCTATTATTATAAAATTTTGATTAAAAATCTTGCGTATAAAACTATAAAAATAAAAAAAAATATTATTGTTGTAAAATGTAACATCTGTAGATGATTCTTAACTTAATATATTATCAAAATGACGATCCTACATGCTCAAATAGATAAAATTAGCAAAAGTTTTGTTATTAACTTTCAAAAGTCAAAGCTTGATCTAATGAGACTTTATAATGTTAAATTGTGAGATGAATGATAAAATATTAATATGAAATTGGTGTTTCTTTAAGAAGTTTAGATGTGTTACAAAAAAAAAATCATAGGAATCCGACATCAAATGAAAGTTTATTGCTACTATTTGCAAAATTCGAGTGTGAACATGGGGTTGAAATGACAAGTTCAGAAACTTGTTTATTTTTTTTTTGCCATGTTCAAGATTCTCAAGTGTTATTCTTTGAAAGATTAGTCCTTAATGTTACAAGAATACTGTAAGTTGGTTATTTGAATAAGTAATTAATATCCATTTAAAAGGATAAAATACCTTTTTAATGAGATAAATTCTTATTTATGAAGTCTAGAAACCTCCCAAAGCATATGTTTCTTCACTCTTCATTGTCCAATTTGAATTTTAATGATTTTCTAGCAAATTGATGATGGATTCTTGCAATATTTGTCCTATCAAGTGTTTATGTCTTTTATTGCGCAAAAAACATATAATAAATACTGGACAGTTGGACTATATTAACATATAATTTTTTTGGGCCCCTTATAGTGAAGTGGGCACTGGTTGTGAGCCAACATTTAGATTTGGTTTGCTTTTATTTGAACAGATTTGTAGGTTGAATAAGAGCATTTTCCTTACTATATTTCATAATTTGAGATGAAAATAGTAATTAATGTATGTATGGTTTGATTTTAGGATTAAAATTGAAACCCTAGAGATTTGGCATTGATCGCAGTTTAAAATCTGAATTGAAATCTCATTTGAATAAGAGAATTTTCCTTACTATATTTCAGAAGTTGTAATGATTTGTATAGAAGTTTAAAATCTGAAATGAAATCTCAATTGATTTTTCGAGTAAATATGATAGCAGTATTACCTAGCTTTGTAAATTTACATAAAATCAAAGGTGACTTTATTTTGGGCATGTCATACATCTTTGGAAAGATAGAAAATGCAATTTTATTTTGCTTTTAAGAACCTTAAAGCAATTCGAGTTGAAACATGATTAAAAACATGGTTTTCCATAACTAGTCATGCAGGATAATTGTCATTTTTCGACTTGGGTATCATAATGTGTAAAACTTGTATAAAAGCGTTTGTACTCGGTGATAAGCATATAATATATCGTTGGAATGCTAGACGAGTGTATTTTATATACTTTTTTTACATACTAGAAGCTGAGTTGATATAAAAAACTGATCAAAATTTCTGTTTTCTACAGTTGGTCAGAATAGGATGTTGTAAAATTTTAAACATTGGTTTTGTTTACATTTGTGTGCTTATATAGGTATTATATGAATATATCAAAGGTATATAAGTAATATAGTTGAGATAATAATAACATGTTAAACATGAATTAGAGCTTTATGACTTGATTAATGATTTAGGATATAATGGAAAATGACTTGGACCATTTAAGACTTGAATTGACAGATATGCTCTGGGTTGAAATTCCCTTGACATAAAGACTATGAGTGATAGATTCACTTAATATACATTCATATATGAGTATTGAAACATGAACTGTGTATTGTGCCATACTTCTTTTTGACTAATTGTAAACTCGTTTCATGCATCTTAGTTTTGGATCCAGTAATTATGTTTTGTACATGTATCATTTGTTATCATCTTGCTACATTGACATTTAACACTGAAATTGTTTGGGTATTTGTTGGTCTTGTTAAGGCTCACATGATTAGGAGTTCCTTAAGTCCAAGATTACAAAAAGGGAGTTGAATGTAATCGTAATAGTAATGCAAACGTTTTCAAATATTGAAAAGAGCAAGTTAAAAAATTGATATGTGCAAAATTATACATGTTTTTGGTATCATTTTACCTCCAATTTATGTGGTTTTCAGACCGAAAAGCGTGAAAAAGATACTGATTTCATTAATATGTTTGGTCCGCAGGTCAGAAGCCATTAAATCAACATGGGAACAGAATTCAAGGCTAAAATGACGAGATTTTATGATCCAGCCATCTCCCGTGATCGAAAGCAAAATCTGGCGAAAAGTGAATCTACACGCCCGCGTAAGACTCTCCACGCACCTATGTGGCTAAGTCCAGTTGAGCATCCACGCACCCGCGTAGAACATCTCCCGCGCCCGCGTGCCCAATTTCAGTCAAAGCAAGCCACGCACCCGCATAACTTATCCACGCAGGGGCGTAGGCTAGGTTAAGTCCACGCACCCGCATGACTTGCCCCTACGCGCCCGCGTGCCGGGCCCAGCCCACCAAATTCGTTTTTAAAACCTAAGATGCGGCAGTAGCAAACCAGAATCGATTTTGGGCGAATTTCAGACGACTTTTTGGTGAAATTCCTCTCGGTTTTCAGTAGTTATTCGAACTTTATCATAGTTTTAGCTTAGGGTTTCGTTATTCTTCAATTTTACAAGCATTCGAGGTGATTCCAGCGTCAATTTTTGCGTTTCAGACACGACCTAGGCGATTTCATCACGGTTGTCTCAGATTTTCAAGTAATTAATCATATTTTGGTGAAAGGTTTCGAATTTCTTGGATTACAAGCATTCGGTTCGAATTTTGGATTCATTTTCTATATTGTAGCAGCGCTATTTGGTACATTCGTTCCTTAAACTTTCTGATTTCATAATGGTTTTTATTTATTTAAGTTTAATTTTGGGTTTTAGCATGATTAGTGAGTAGTTTTCTTGTTCACCCACTTGGGATGATGGATTCTATGTATTAATTGGTAAATTATTGGATTGATTGATGGATTTTGGTTTATATTTATTGGATTCTTGATTATTTCATATTTTCTTGTTTAAAATCAGATTTGTATTAATCTTTTAGCATTGTTTTGCGCTAATAAAGTGTTAATTAAATCTGCGTTTTAAAAAGAAAGATGCTTTAAATGAAAAATTAATAGTCAATTATCTCTTCTAGGCATTGTGTTGCGATAATGATTTGATTGTTGATTGTTAATCTAGAATTTTATGCATTTGTTGGTTCTTATGCATTGTGTTGCGATAATAGGGTTGACAAATCATAAAGTTTGATTTTTAAAGTTACAAAGTCAATTTGTTGGATTTCGGTGTTAATCGATTATCTTTAGGCATTGTGTTGCGATTATAAGATTTATTGGTTAATATTGGAGTTTCAACGTGTTGCTTTGTTTTCATCACGTGGTTATCAAGATTAAATATTTTAACTTGAAGTAATTAAATAATCGGTAAATTAAACCAAAATCCGGGCTTAATTGAATTTAGAATTGGTTATCAACCGATTTGTCTTTAGTCAGTCAATTCAATCTATCGCCAATTAATCGTAGTTTTCTAATTCCAAGTGGGTGACGCTTTCGTAATATAAGAGTTTCGTAAAATTTATCATCGTTCTTTACTTGCTTAAGCTAGTTTGATTTGATTTTGCTTTAATTAGTTTGGTTCGTATAATTTAGTTGTCGTTACTTGCTTGCTTTAGTTGTTTAGTTTAATTAGTGTTTGCCGGTAGTAGTTTTTATTTTAAAATTAAAAAAGACCAAAAAAATTAGATTAACTTCATTCTTGTTTTACTTAGTTTCAATTAGTTATTTCGTTAATTGTTTTTATTATCTTAGTTGTTAATTCCATCAAAAAGACCGAAATAGCTAAATATTGGTTTAGGTTGTAGTATTGGAGTCTCTTTTCTTTATTCCGTTCCCTGAGTTCGATAAATCCTGGGTGATTCTTCAAGCTATATTGCACACGATTGGTACACTGCCAGTTGTGTAATTTATATTTTGGGTTCATTTAGACATTAAAACCTGAGGTGTGTTTTGCACGCGTTAAGTTTTTGGCGCCGTTGCCGGGGAACGGTGTGAGCTTTAAGAAACAACCAACGCCGGTAGTTTAGTTGATCCTTTTTAGGGGTAATCCCCCTGAAAAGTTTAATTTTCTGTCTATCTTCATTTTTCTTTAAAGGGTGTTAGGTGTATGATTCGTCGTAATCCTAATATCGTCAGCCCATACTCCGAACCTGAGCGAGCATTCCGTAGTCGTCTTCGTGACCAATCGCACACTTTAGTTGAGGGACTGCCTAGTTTATCTGATTCTGCTGACCATACTGTTCCTCATTCGGTGGAGGGAGGTCACGTAGACATTTGTGTTCAGTTACCTCCGATTTCTAGTCCTGCACCTTCTTCACCGTCTTCATCTTCTGATTCTTCGTCTTCTTCTAAGTCTTCATCTTTCACAATGGGAGACCGGAGGAGAATGCTTGAGCTTAACCAACCGGTCACCAATGACTCGGAAGGTGCAATAGTTATTCTTGGATTCGATGCCGTTAATTTTGAGCTAAAGTCGAGTCTAATCGCTTTAGTTCAGAATAACGCACAGTTCTGCGGTCTATCTTCTGAGGACCCGTATTCCCACCTGAAGAAATTCAGAAAAGCATGCGATGGGTATAAGGCGAATCAAGTTCCAAGGGAAGTAATCCGACTGATGCTTGGGACGAAATGGAATCCCTTCCCTAGAACTCGATTCGTACTTGGGACGAAATGGAATCCAAATTTCTACTCAAATTCTGCCCTCCGTATCGGACTACTAAGCTTATGAGTGACATTCTCTCATTTAAGCAGAAACCTGATGAGTCTCTATATGATGCATGGGAGAGGTATAAAGAGTCCATCATGAAATGCCCAAATCATAACATGACACTTAATCACCGTTTTAAGGTTTTCTATGAGAATGTTCACCCAATGTATCACTCACTGATCGACTCAGCCTGTAACGGGTCGGTGTATAAAAGGACTCCTGAAGAGGCTTTCGACACAATCGATGATCTGGTCTTAAGTCAAACTCAGACACCGAGTGACTACTTGGGGAGCAAATGATTCAAAGCAAGCTGAAGCCATTGCTAATCTCACTGCTCAGATAGCCATTCTAACTTAGCAGTCAAATGGCCAATCACAAGCTTCATCATCATACCCTGTGCACGCCATACAACAAGGGTGTGAACATTGTGGTGGAGCTCATTTTGGGTATGAATGTCAGGCTGCATATGCTACTGAGTACCAACAGGAGGAAGTCTATCTTTCTTCTGGAGATTATGAGTAGACGCCCGAAGGTTTTTCAAGACCCAACAATAATCTTAATTACTCCTCTCAGAACACCTTTAGACCTCAGGGGTTTTCTAACCCCCCTCGTCCTCGACCTCCACGGTTCGCTCACCCTCGCCCACAATTTAACCCTCACGCGGATTACAATAAGGGCAATTCAGGAGGTTACAATCAAGGTAGTTCGGGAGGGTATAATCAGGGGTATAACCAAGGTTTTCAGCAGGGGCAAGGACAGAGGTTCCAACCTCGTGGCCAAGGATTTGCACCAAACCAGAATGTTCAAATTATTCAGAATCCTCGCCATCAGCAACAATATCATGGGCAGAACCAAAATACTGCTTCTCAAGAAAAGCCGAGTTTGGAAGAAATGATGGCAAAATACATGGCCGAGCAGTCAGTGATTAATCGTAATCAGCAATCTGCAATGAAGAATCTCGAGAATCAACTTGGTCAGATGGCTAAAACTTTGAATGAGAGGCAGCCACGAGAGCTCCCCAGTAACACTATTCTGAATCCTAGGGGGGAAGCAAAGATGGTCGTAACAAGAAGTGGAAAGACAACCCAAGGTCCTGAACCGTCTAAACCTACACCACCTCCTCCTTCTTCACCCTCAGCTGAGAATGGGCCGGAGACCACTACGGACGAGGTGCATCCACTAGAATTAGTGAGTCCCGCACAAGTCCCATCTCCGAAAGTCCCTACAGCAAATCCTTACAAACCACGTATCCCATACCCTAATCGGTTGAAGAAAGAGGTGCAAGATAAGCAGTATGACAAGTTTTTGGGTTTGTTTAAACAGTTGCAGATCAACATTCCATTTGTTGATGCAACTACACAGATGCCTAAGTATGCCAAGTTCCTGAAAGACCTCCTTTCTAACCGTCATAAGCTTGAGGATCTAGCTATAGTTGAGGTGAATGTTGAATGTTCAGCTGTCCTCCAGAACAAACTTCCAGTTAAGCAGGATGATCCGGGTAGTTTCACGATACCCTGTCACATAGGGCCTCTCCACGTTACTAATGCTCTTGCTGATCTGGGAGCTAGCATTAATCTGATGCGTTCTTCGTTATATGCTCGGTTAGGGTTAGGGGATCCTAAACCTACACGCATGAGTATTCAGCTAGCCGATAAATCAGTTAAGTTCCCGCAGGGTATTGCTGAGAATATGCTGGTCAAAGTGGATAAGTTTGTTTTCCCGGTCGACTTTGTGATCATGGACATGAGTGAAGACTGCACTGTACCGCTCATTCTAGGACGACCTTTCCTAGCTACATCTCGCGCCATCATTGTTGTATTTGATAAGAAGCTTACGCTTCGGGTTGGGAATGAGCGAGTCAGCTTTGATGTTGATAAGGCGATGCAAAAGCCTAATGACACAGCCGAGTCCATCTGTTTTGTTAAGTCTTCACACTTCTCTGATAGAGAGCATTATCCAGAAGATGATGAGAAGTTGTTGAAGTCATTGATGTCGGGACATGAGACGTCTACATCACCGAATGTAGACGATTGTAATTCTGATGATGATCTATCCTCGTATCCGATTTCTTTAGAATCTGATTTCCTTGTCCACTCTGACGATCCCGTTGATTTGTGTGCCGTTGATACATCTCCGCCTACTGAGGAGGTTGTACCTATGGATCGCGAGGAGTTAGTCACATCTAAGTTGTCCATTGAAGATCCTCCGACTCTCGAACTTAAGGAGTTGCCATCGCATCTTGAGTACGCCTATTTAGAGGGGCAATCTCAGTTGCCTGTTATTATCGCCAAGGATCTTTCTAACGAAGAGAAGGCGCAACTTTTGAGCGTTCTGAAAGAGCATAAGCGGGCTATTTCATGGAAAATTACCGACATACGAGGCATTATTAGCCCTGCTTATTGCACCCACAAGATTTTGATGGAGGAGGACATCAAGCCTGTTATTCAGTCCCAAAGAAGAGTCAACCCGAAGATTCACGATGTTATTAAGAAAGAAGTACTGAAGCTTCTTGATGTCGGGTTGATATATCCAATTTCTGACTCTTCGTGGGTAAGTCCTGTGCATGTAGTCCCTAAAAAGGGGGGTATGACTGTCATTCAGAATGATAAGAACGAGCTAATTCCTTCAAGGACAGTCACAGGTTGGCGAGTTTGCATTGACTACCGCAAGCTCAATGATGCAACTCGTAAGGATCACTTCCCTTTGCCCTTTATCGATCCAAATGCTTGAGCGACTATCTGGAAACGAGTTCTATTGTTTCCTGGATGGTTTTCAAGTTTCAGATCCCGATCAGCCCCCAAGATTAAGATAAGACTACATTCACATGCCCTTATGGGACGTTCGCATATAGGCGCATGCCTTTTGGTTTGTGCAATGCTCCTGCGACATATCAGCGGTGTATGGTAGCCATCTTCCATGATTTGACCGAGAAGTGTGTTGAGGTCTTCATGGATGATTTCTTCGTGTTTGGTAACTCTTTCTCGGACTGCCTGACTAACTTGGAGAAGATGCTAACCCGATGTGAGGAGACCAATCTGGTCCTTAATTGGGAAAAGTGTCATTTCATGGTCCGAGAAGGTATAGTATTTGTTGGGTTTCCTATACTCTTACTAGGTTAAATTAAAACTTTGCGGAAAATTAAATAACCTAACTATGTAGGAATATAAAACCTTAAGGATCTAACCAAACAAGCTAAGCAAAAGAGATGAATAAGAAAAACTAACCTTGAGAAAATTCGCAATTTTTTCCACGAAGAACGATTTCACGAACAGCCTCTGAATCGAGCAACAAGCGTCTAAAGCAAGATCGCCTGTAGTTGTTCACACCTAATGAACAAAAGAAATGATAATTATAACTTTTCTAAGCTCATATCTCAGAGTCCCAAAAACTGGTATCCCTTGTGATCGTTAGAGAACTTAGAATCGAATGAGCGAGGAATGAAGCAGGCAGGGGCTGCCTATTTATAGGTTTTAGAAACCTACAAATTTTTGATCCCAAATCCATGTGGGATGGATTGGTGGCCGGCCCCCCTATTAGGGTTTAGGGGTGCCCTGTTGACTATCAACTAATTGCAGTTTAGCCCATGTACTTCCTCAATTAATTCTATTAGCTTCCGGTTAATTTATTAACTATTAATAAATTAACAAACTAACCCATTAATCAAATATAATCAATTATTTAGTTTCTAATTAATTTATTAAACATAATAAATTAACAAACTAATTAACATTATATATTTAAGTTAATCATCTTCTCTTTACAATTCATTGCATGCACCCAAAAAGGATCCAGCCTGATAACAATATGTTTACAAATAATTGTGACTTGGACACTAATTCCAACAGTCTCCCACTTGGACAAGTTGGCAACTATTTGTCTAAACACATTCTATTACCAGCCTTCCTAGCTACTCGATACAGCTGCCGAACTCTGAATCATATCAGAGCTAATCCTTTAGATAAGGGATCAACTATTCCTTCGTTCTCTGATATCGTATGAAACTAAGACATGGATTATAATCAATCTTTGGTTTCAAAATTATGTTTCTGATTTCCGATTAATATGACTATATGAGACTTATTAATTGAACACTTCAATTTTGTCTCGGTCGGGCCCGACACTCTAGAGTCAACGTTTAATCATCAGAGGGCCCATAGATATCGCTTTTCCATATAGGCAAAATGAACGAATAAACTTCGCATACACAGCGCTAGCTAACTAATAACATCGTAACTAGATACACCCGTTATAACTGGCAGTTACGCACAGCGTTTGAATGCACTAAGGTATCACGGACTAGAAAACTGCAACATCAATGTATCTCCGTCTGAAGAATAGAGGATATTATCATCTTGGAAATACTTATGATTTGATCCATGAAGTATCTTTCCAAGTGCGAGTGCCCTATACTTAAATCTCCATTAAGTACCCATGAATGTTGCAGCAATCTCTATGTTATGTCAAACTCTTGACAGTCTACTAACATTCCATGACAGTCTTTATTCAATACTAACTCCCGGTAGTACGAACGACTGAGGTATTTGAATAAAATTAATTACTCTGGGAGTTGGTTCTAAACATGCAAAAGGAAACACAACGATAAATTAATAGAAGATGGCAGCACTTTGCAAATAAATAAATCTCCATTATTTAATCACCAAATCCATTACAATTTCAAATCATTGTTACAATGTTTCAAATTCAAAACTAACTACTAAACTTTACATTATCTCGTAATCCTATGCTAACAGCATGACTACAGTGTTTCGGTTGAGAAAGTGGCTTTGTGAACGAATCAGCTGGATTCTCCTCTGATCGCACTCTTTTCACAATCACATGTCCTTCTTCAACCTTGCTACGAACAAAGTGGTACTTCCGATCAATATGCTTGGACTTTCCAAGATCCTTGGGTTCTTTAGTCAACGAAACAGCACTTTCGTTGTCGCAGAATATTTCGATGGGATCTTGAACCGTTCGGACAACTCCAAGATCTCCAATGAAATTCTTCAACCAGATGGCTTCCTTTGAGGCTTCTGAGGCCGCAATATATTCTGACTCGCAGGTAGAGTCTGCCACGGTTTCCTACTTCGAACTCTTCCACGTCACGGCTTCCCCGTTCAATAAGAACACCCAACCAGATTGTGACCGACAGTCATCTCTATCCGTTTGGAAACTCGCATCGCAATAATCGGTTACTTTGAGTTCATCCTGTCCACCGTAAACCAAGAACCTGTCTTTAGTATTTCTTAAATACTTAAGAATATTCTTGACCGCCGTCCAATGACCTTCACCAGGGTCTTGCTGATGTCGACTCACCATGCTTAAAGCAAATGAGACATCAGGCCTCGTACATGTCATGGCATACATTATAGATCCTATGGCCGAAGCATATGGAACTCGACTCATTCTGTCTCGTTCCTCCTGTGTCTTCGGGCTCATGTCTTTACTAATCTTTATGCCATGAGCAAAGGGAAGGTTCCCATTCTTAGACTTCTCCATACTGAACCTTTTCAGTATTTTGTCCAAGTACGTATCCTGGCTTAGTCCTATTAGACGTCTCGTTCTATCTCTATAAATCTTTATACCCAGAATAAAAGCTGCATCTCCTAGATCCTTCATAGCGAAACATCTTCCCAACCAATCTTTTACACTCTGTAATGTTGGGATGTCGTTTCCTATAAGTAATATGTCATCGACATATAATACCAGGAAGACTACAGTGCTCCCACTGACCTTGACATATATGCAGGACTCATCTTCGCTTCTAGAAAATCCAAACTCTGTGATTTTCTCATGAAAGCAAAGATTCCAGCTTCGAGAAGCTTGCTTAAGTCCATAAATGGACTTCTGAAGCTTACACATTTCTTAGGATACTTGGTGTCTACAAAACCTTCAGGTTGTGTCATAAACAAATCCTCTGTCAATTTCCCGTTAAGGAAAGCGGTTTTGACATCCATCTGCCAGATTTCGTAGTCATGAAACGCAGCTATGGCCAGAACTATCCTTATGGATTTACTCTTAGCTACCGGTGAAAAGGTTTCCTCATAGTCAATCCCGTAGGTTTGAGTATAGCCCTTTGCCACCAGCCTAGCTTTGTAAGTGTGTACTTTCCCGTTCATATCCGTTTTCTTCTTCAATATCCACTTACAACCCACCATCTTTAGACCGGGTGTGGGATCAACCAAGTTCCAAACTTGGTTGCCATACATGGATTCAATCTCGCTATCCATAGCTTCCTTCCATTTGGCTGCCTCAGGGCCTGCCATCGCTTCCCGGTAGTTAGCTGGTTCATCTAAGTCGACTAGTGTACTATCACTAATCATATCATCCTGTTCAATATGGAAACCATAGTAGAACTCAGGAGGATTGCTAACTCTACCGGATCTGCGCAAAGGTAAGGATATGTCATTGGGTTCAACAGGCATCTCAGCCTCATGTTGATGGTCAGTGTTTGCAGTTGGTTCTTCATCGGTAGTATCTTGAATCTCATCCAGATCGATCTTACTCCCACTATCCTCTTTAGATATTATCTCCTTCTCGAGGAACGCTCCTCTTCGAGTTACAAACACTACGTTTTCACGTGGTTTGTAAAATAGATATCCAAATGACTCTTGTGGGTAACCGATGAATAGACACTTTTCAGATCTTTGACTTAGTTTGTCAGAGGTCTCTCGTCCAACGAAGACTTCACAACCCCAGATCTTGATGTGACCAAGGGAAGGACGCTTTCCCTTCCACATCTCGTAAGGTGTCTTTGAAACTTTCTTGGTGGGTACTAGATTTAGAATATGTGCCGCAGTTTCTAATGCATAACCCCAGAAACTTACTGGAAGTGTTGCTCGACTCATCATAGATCGGACCATGTCTAACAAGGTCCTGTTTCTCCTCTCCGCAACTCCGTTGAGTTGTGGTGTTCTAGGAGGAGTTAATTGGGAAACTATTCCACAGCTTCTAAGATGATCGAGAAACTCGATACTAAGGTACTCTCCTCCCCTGTCGGAGCGGAGAACCTTTATCTTTCTGCCCAGTTGATTCTCTACTTCACTTTGATATCTTTTGAATGTCTCAAAAGTGTCGGACTTATGTTTAATTAAATAAACATATCCAAATCTACTATAGTCATCTGTAAAGGTGACATAGTACCGATTTTCCCCTTTTGTAGCACATCGGAATGGCCCACATACATCTGTGTGGACCAAATCCAATAGTCCTTCACCTCTTTCACACGTTCCTGTGAATGGTGATTTTGTCATCTTGCCCAGTAAACAGGATTCGCATACACCATCCGATTTTAGGTCGAATGATTCCAACACTCCATCCTTTTGGAGTTGGGCGATGCGTTTCTTGTTAATGTTCCCAAGGCGACAGTGCCACAATTTGGACTTATCAATTTCGTTAGAATCAATATTAAATAATAGGTTGTTATCACACTCAATAGTTTCATATATGCCATTATAAGGACAAACTTTGAATATAAAAACATCATTCAAATAAACCAAAATACTTCCATTATTATTATCAAAGCTGAAAATGTATCCATCCTTATACAAGGCAAACAAAGAAATGATGTTCCGATTCATATCGGGTGAATAACAACAATTATTTAAGCTAATCTCTACTCCTGATCTAAGCACGAGCAGGAACCTTCCGACTTTCTTCACATGCGTGATCTTTCGATTCCCCATGATTAGGTTCAACTCTCCATGCTTCAAGCTTCTACTTTCCCTTAGTCCCTGCAATACAGAGCAAATGTGAGTACCGCATCCTGTATCAAGAACCCATGAATTAGAGATAGAAGTGTTATGGAGTTCGATCATGAACATACCTGAGGTGCTGGCCTTTTCGACATTGCCGTCTTTAAGGTCCTTCAGATATGATGGGCAGCTTCGCTTCCAGTGCCCCTTGCCATTGCAGTAAAAGCATACTGCTTCCTTCGGATCTTTAGTAGGCACAATACCGGACTCTATTCTCCCTTGAGACCCTTTCTTGGACTTTCCTTTTGGGGCCTTCCAGGATGACTTCCGTTTCTTTGAGGCCTTACCGACAGTAAGCACAGGGGCCACAGGGGTCTTATCTTTCTTGATGCCCTGTTCAGCGGTTCGGAGCAGATTATGCAGTTCCATAATTGACGTCTCCTTCTGATTCATGTTCATCTGATAGGAGAGTACGAACTGATTATAGATGGTGGGCAGTCTAGAAAGAATGATATTGGTGGAGAACTCAGAGTCAAACACCATATTGAGAGCCTCCAGCCGGTCGAAGTACCCCTTCATCATAAGGACGAAAGTGCAGATAGATGTTCCAGGTTTTGGTTTGCAGGCCATGAGGGATCTTACCACATCAAGGCGCTCTTTGCTCGCCTTAGCCTCAAACATCTCTCACAGCTGCTGATTCATCTCAAAGGCCCATGTATTCTCGAAGGCTTTAGCAGCTCAGGAACCATGTATGACGCCATGATGTAGGACACTTTGTTTGCATCATCGTAATGTTTCTGGTGTGCGTCCATTTCCTCCTGGGTGGGATTCTCATTCAGTGTGGGAATTTTTTCATCGAGAACATACTCCTTGTTCTCGTACCTCAGCGTAAACCTGAGGTTTCTCATCCATTCCACAAAGTTCAGACCATATAGTTTTTCCCTATCCAGAACGGAAAGGAGTGAGAAGTTGGATGCGTGGTTGGGAGCAGGAGTGGGAGTACCAGTAGAAGTAGACATCTGTGTGATAAAGTTTTAGTTAGTATGAAGTATTCCTTAAACAATTTATCCAATTTGAATTAAGGCTAGGATCCATATTTTCGATTCGTTTTATGAAAAGGGTCGCCGTAATCACGCCACAAATTTATTTTAGGTGGACAAACTCTTGTCGATTTCAATCTCTATGAAATTCCTAGATCTTTTGAGATTCATTGAATCTTATCAATGGCATGTTAATCTCGGTTATGCTCAACTACTATCCGTGACTGGGTTGCCGAGGATCACGGACAAGATGGTGAATCTAACCATGCAAAACTGCGTAAGACCCGGCACGGATCAGTTCGGGAATCGCGAGTCCTACATCACCTCCTAATATGTCTCTCATTAGTGTGCCGGTCAATACACACGCTCCACTAACAGTGCATATAGGAGATGTGCATTTTTCATGGATTTGCATACTAATTCACTTTTGATATATCTAAAACGGGATTTTTTTTGTTTTAGTACTTTAGGTTATACTTTTAATCTGGACACCATCCTATCAAAAGTCTTCGGTAGCTCCATTGAACGCACAGCGAAGCGGAGGAGGTAGGTCAGCGCGAAGCTCTTAAAAACCTACTCCTTTAGGGAAGCAGAGCGACCCGCCTTATACCTCGTTTACAGTTTGTTCACTATGGGTGAGCCGATTTATCAATTGACTGACGATGTAATTAGATTTAAATGATATATATATATATATATACATATATATATATATATATATATATAATCAATAAGAATCAGGTTCATCAGTGTACATTTAAGATTCCAGCGTACCCTAATGTGAATGATCATTCACATATATTTTTTTGAATAGACATGTATAAGACAACATTATAAGACTTTTTCAAAAGTAGCAACATCATAAATCTTGTGAATGGTAAAAAAATGTCATGTGAATGGTCATTCACACCATTCACATTGTGTGAAATGACCATTCACATGGATGACCATTCACATAAATATGCATCGAGCATTCACATAATTTTTAAGGACACAGAAAGTGTGAATGTATGTGAAAGTCATATATCATGCGTATAACATTAAATTAAATATGGTAATGAGAAAAAAAAATTTTAAAAAGTTTTTTATGGTTGGTACCTTCGGGTGCACTTGATTTCGAGAGGTACTTTTTTGAACCTGACTCTAATCAATAATACATATATAAATTTCTTTTAAATCTTAGGGGTTTAATTTTAAACTTTTAAAATTAAAGGGTCTATTTTAAACATTTTAAAATTCAGGGTATATTTTAAACAATTTAAAATATTAGGGTTTAAATTAATATTTATTTTATATACATATTTCGGTTTCAATATATAAATAAAATAAGAAACATTTAATTATTAAATATATATATATATATATATATATATATATATATATATATATATATATATATATATATATATATATATATATATTTCGGTTTCAATATTTAAATAAGATAAGAAACATTTAATTATTAAATATATATATATTAAATCCGAAAACTATATATATAACCATATAAATCCTCAAAATTTAAACCTAGGATAATACAAGTTTATCCTAATAAATTATGATATTCTAAAACCTTTAGGATAAGCACTTAATTTAAATTAAGGTAATTTCTAGATAAATAGGATTTAGGATAAACCTAGAAAATCAAGCTTATCTCTAAGGCATGTTTATCTAAAACCCCAAAAATCAAACCCTTAATTAAATTAATAAAATAATAATTTATTTAATATTTCAGATTTATCCATTTAAAACCTTTTAAAAATTCGAAAATTTGAAGATAAATATGAAAAACAATTTTCAAAATTTAGACAATTAATTTAATATTTAAAACTATTTTAAAAATTAAATAATTATCAAAAAACGAATTTACTCCAAAAATTTTGAAAAATTAATTTTTAATTAATTTTTTGGATTTATTTAATATTTAAAAATTAATTTTAAGTTTAAACAATTTAATTTAAAATTAAAAACATCATTAAAATTAAATCAAAATTCCGAAAATTAATCAAAACAAATTTCGAAATTTAAGAATAAGATTATCATTTCAAAATTAATGCAAAGCTCGTTAGGTTAACCTGGCTCTGATACCATTGTTGGGTTTCCTATACCCTTGCTAGGTTAAATTAAAACTTTGCGGAAAATTAAATAACCTAACTATGCAAGAATATAAAACCTTAAGGATCTAACCAAACAAGCTAAGCAACTAATTATTAAAATAAAGAGATGAATAAGAAAAAACTAACCTTGAGAAAATTCGCAATTTTCTCCACGAAGAACGATTTCACGAACAGCCTCTGAATCGAGCAACAAGCGTCTAAAGCAAGATCACCTCTAGTTGTTCACACCCAATGAACAAAAGAAAAGATAATTATAACTTTTCTAAGCTCAGATCTCAGAGTCCCAAAAACTGGTATCCCTTGTGATCGTTAGAGAACTTAGAATCGAATGAGCGAGGAATGAAGCAGGCAGGGGCTGCCTATTTATAGGTTTTAGAAACCTACAAATTTTTGATCCCAAATCCATGTGGGATGGATTGGTGGCCGGCCCCCCTATTAGGGTTTAGGGGTGCCCTGTTGACTATCAACTAATTGCAGTTTAGCCCCTGTACTTCCTCAATTAATTTTATTAGCTTCCGATTAATTTATTAACTATTAATAAATTAATAAGTTAACAAACTAACCCATTAATCAAATATAATCAATTATTTTGTTTCTAATTAATTTATTAAAAATAATAAATTAACAAACTAATTAACATTATATATTTAAGTTAATCATCTTCTCTTTACAATTCATTGCATGCACCCAAAAAGGATCCAGCCTGATAACAATATGTTTACAAATAATTGTGACTTGGACACTAATTCCAACAATATTAGGACACAAGATCTCGAGTAAGGGAATTGAGGTAGATAGGGCTAAGGTTGAGACTATATCTAAGTTGCCTCCTCCCACGTCTGTTAAGTCGGTTCGTAGCTTTCTAGGGCACGCTGGTTTTTACCGGCGATTCACTCACTCATTGCTCGCCCTATGACTAAGCTCTTTGAGAAGGATGCAACATTTGGTTTCGATGATGAATGTTTGCAGTCCTTTAACTCGTTGAAAGAGAAGCTAACCACTGCCCCTATCATGGTGGCACCCGACTGGGAGTCGCCATTTGAGCTGATGTATGATGCGAGCGACTTTGCTATTGGGGTAGTGTTAGGTCAGCGTGGGAATAAACGGTTCCACGCCATATACTTTGCGAGTAAGACTCTGACAGACCCTCAGCGTAATTACACTACGACGGAGAAAGAGCTTCTTGCAGTGGTTTATGAGTTCGAGAAGTTCCGATCATACCTGGTTCTCTAAAAAACAGTGGTCTATACTGATCATGCAGCTCTGAGATACTTGTTTCAGAAGCAGGACGCAAAACCACGTTTGATTCGATGGATTCTTCTTCTCCAGAAGTTTGATATCGAGATCAAAGACAAGAAAGGGGTTGAGAATCTGGCGGCATATCATTTGAGCCGATTAGAAAATTCAGACTTGCCTCCAATGAGTCTGAATTCAAAGAGAAATTCCCTGATGAGTCCTTATATGCAGTACAGGCAATAATTGACTGCCCATGGTTTGCTGACTATGAAAACTATTTGGCCAGTAACGTGTTGGTTACAGGGTTAACTCATCAACAAAAGAATAAGTTTTTACGAGATGTTAAGAACTACTTCTGGGATGACCCGTATCTATTTCGGGTATGTGCCGATCAGATCATTCGTCGTTGTGTGTTTGGCGATGAGGCATTCCAAATCTTATGTGAGTGCCACCTAGGTCCTACAGGTGGTCATCACGGGGCCAATGCTACAGTCAAGAAAGTGTTCGATGCAGGTTGCTTCTGGCCTACTATATTCAAAGATGCCCAAGATCTGGTTAAGAAATGTGATGCATGTCAGTGTCAAGGCAACATATCAAATCAGAATGAGATGCCTCTACACACCTTTCAGGTGTGTGAGATCTTTGACGTTTGGGGCATCGACTTTATTGGCCCTTTTCCTCCCTCTCGTGGTCATAAATTGTCAGGATCTAAAATATGAATTACCAAGACTAACTGATTTGAATTTATCAGAGTATAAATCAATAATCTTGCTTTGAATCAAAGTTTAATCAAGAAGTTTGCGGAATAACACTTAATTATTTTAACAAAAACTTTCAGAATCAATAATAAATAAACACACAGGAATTAATCAAGACTGTTTGTATTGCTGAATTCATCAATTACAATCACCTCTAATCTGTTTGATTAGACGAAGAACACAGACTGTTCTTAGGGTTTTACAACCTTAGAGGCTTAAGAAAACTTAATCAACAAAGCAATTACAGACTCAAAATATGCAGAAACTCCTCTACAATAGAACGACCTATTCTATGTATTTATATTGCTTCTTGATATGTTTCCTTGACGAACTATGACTTCTCTGATAGTAGATATGCTGGAATCTTCATGTAGATATCGTTTCCTGAAAATCAGCACTTTCTGTTTCTGAAACTGTTGAGCAGCTTGAATCTCTTGACAGCATGAACTGAGCAGCTTGAGTTGTTTTGCTCTGGCAGCTTGAACTTTTACACTGGCAGCTCGAGTTTCTTCAACTAGTAGCATGAACTTTGTATTTACATGTAAAATCTACTAACAGTCTGAGAAGTCTAAACTAACAGCTTGAATGTACTTAAACTATTTCCCAACAATCTCCCTGTTGGGTACAAATTTATATAGAGTTGTAATCAATTTTATTGTAAAAGTTCAGGGGTTGTTTGTGTAAATCCTCAATACTTTGTATTGTGTATAAATAGGAGTGTATGTGTGCTGTTATGAGAGGAATCAAAGATTACACAAAAATACACGGCTGGAATTAGAGAGAAAAGAAGGATTGCTTTGTAAGAAAGGCAAGAACACCAATGTAATATTTCTCTCTTTAATCATTCAATATAATGTGTTTGATTGATAATTGTTCATATGTTTATGAATTGTGTTATGTTGTATGAATTGCATGAAATATGAATTCACAATTGGTATCAGAGCCTAATATGCCTGAATTTGAGTGAATTTTGAATCTGAAATCGTTTTTTTTAGAACACTGTTATATTCATTTTTTTTGAAAATCTGAAAATCAATTGAGGATTTTGATTCTGTGGATGAAATGATCTGAATTTTGGATCGAAGGTGTGAAATTTAAAGGCGAATCTGATGACATAAACATCAAATATTATCTCAAAACACACAGAATTTAATTGAGAAATTTCAGATTTTTTGAAAAAGTGTGTGTTCTTGAGGTTTTTGGTCAATTTTTGGTTTTTAATCGAGAATTAGCCAAAGTGATTTCACAAAAGTTGTTTCTGCTATTAAAACGAACCCTCGAAATCAATTTGAGGTCAAATCATGGATTTTTGTTGAAAAAGTTCGAATCTGATCTTGTTTTTGTTGAAAAATGATAAAACTCGGACATAACTATATTCATAGTGTCATTCGAGTTTTATAAAGAAGGCATTCGAGTTTTATTAAGAAGGCATTCGAGTTTTATAAAGAAGGCATTCGAGTTTTATAAAGAAGGCATTCGAGTTTTATGAAAGCTTTATTCGAGTTTGATGAATGCTTCATTCGAGTTTGCTGAATGCTTCATTCGAGTTTGATATATGCTTATTTCGAGTTTGATAATACATTCATCGAAGTTTCATGCCTTATGATTCGAGTTTTAAGCCTTAATCATTCGAGTTTCATGTTTAATTGATCGAGTTTCAAGCTTATATGATCGAGTTTAATACCTTCTTCATTCGAGTTTCATTCTTGTTCATTCGAGTTTCATACTCAATCATTCGAGTTTTATACTTATTCATTCGAGTTTGGTGATTCTTTATTCGAGTTTGAGTCTTCATCAATCGAGTTTGATTCTTATACATTCGAGTTTCATCCAATATCATTCGAGTTTTGAGTATTTGACCTTTGCTGCTTAAATTGACCATAACTTTTGACTGGAACATCGTTAGAAGGCCTACCATACGCCAAATCGAAGCTTGAAAAGAGATCTACATTTCTAGAACAGGCATAGCCAGTTCGGTAAATTTTCGAGGCCCAATTCCACTCCAGAAAAAAGTTACGGGCATTTTTCTACAGAAAATCTAAAATTTCAACGTCAAAAAGTCATTTCAGAGCTGATTTTTCACAAGTAATCTTTAACTGAAATAGTTTTTCAAAGTTTTATCAGAATTCACTCAGTTTTTCCATAAAAGATCTTGGAAGATTCAATTTCTAGCAATTCATAATGGAATTTGAACAATTGTCAAAGTCTGAGCTGATTTTCAAACTTACTGAATCTGAAAAGATTCGTAAGAACAATTACGACATTCTCATTCAGTTAAATACTGATAAACATTTGGCGTTACGTGACGTACAAATATTGAATGAAGAAATTCAAAGCTTAAAAGAAAAACAAAACTCTGAAAGTTGTGCTCATCAATTGAAAATATCTGAATTACTTAAAGAACTTGATGAGCTGAAACAAGAAAATTTTCAGAATGCAACTCAACTGAAATATCTTTTGCCTGAAAGATCTGATCTTTACAAGAAAGTTCAGGATCTTGAAGATACACTTTGTAAGACAAAACCAACTGATCAGAATTGTATTTTAAACAAAAATGAAGAAATTTTTGCTCTTCAACAAGAGTTGTCTTTAACTAAAGATTTGATTGAGAAGGAAAGACATGAGTTCTTACTTAAAGAACAAGATTTTAAATCAAAATCTGAATTGTTTGAAGATGAAAGACAAATGTTCTTAATCAAAGAACAATCTTTTAAATCTGATTACCAATCATTTGATCATGACAGAAATTCAAATTTAGTCATTATCAAAAGTTTGGAAGATCAGATACTTCATCTTACAAAACAATTACATGTGTTTACTTCGTCAACTGAGTCAAAGGTTAAGACCCCTTCTTCAGTGTGTTTAAAATCCAATGTTAATCACTCTGGTTTGTCTTCTGAAAGTGAAGTGAATCTAACTAACTCTGCTAAGTTTGATTCTTCTTCAGATCTTAAACTTAAGTATCTGTTAAAGATACACAGCGGCAAAGATAAAATTGTTGAACAACTTCCGGTCAAGATTTACACCGGTGAATCTTCGAAGTCAAATTTTCTTAAAGTTTCTGAAAATACTGGTCATTCTAATCAGAAAACATTTTCACAGAAAAATACCAAGTATTATCAGAAACAGGCAAGAACCGGACAGTTTTTCAAAAAGAAGAGTTCGCAAAAGTCTGATCATTCAAATTCAAGTTTTTTCAGAAATTTCAGATATTCAATTTTCTCATACTCAAAGAAATTTGTTTTCTGCTTTTGGAAAAGAAGCTGATAGTTATAACTTGCAACGGGTACCTAAACCCAAGTACAAGTGGGTACCAAAACCCGTTTTGAAATGGGTACCCAAGAGCGCTAACAAGTCTGGATCCAAATCTGTTTGGATACCAAAGACATCTTAAATTTTGCAGGTTATAGGTTTCTTATCATTTCAGATAAGGACTCGTTCTTCATTTCAATAGGCTCTTGATTACTTCAGGTCAAGACCTGTGCTTCAACTCAAAATTGGTTTCTAGTTAAATTCAGACTAGAACCCGGACTTCAATGAACCAGAGACAATGGTTTTCAGTTACTTCAGACTGAAACCCAAGCTTATGCGACAAATGGCTTCTAATCACTTCAGATTAGAACCCGATTCTGAAAGACGAATCTTTCTGGAATTCCTGCCCTGCATTCAACTCTGATGCTGAATTGACAAATAGGGAGTTTTATTTTTATAATTTTTTGCTCTTTGTTTCATTTCTATGAGTTGACTAACTGTGTCTGCTTATTTCCAGGGGTAGTTTCAGATGCACTTTGACGATGACATTTTTCAAAACTTGTGTGATTTTTCACGAAAATATTTGACACACACATAAAAAGAGTTTTTGAGCTGAAAGAAATTTTTTTATGAATCTCTGAATCTATCATTTAGATTAATTGATCTAATCTCTTTGATTTTCATAATCTCATTTCTTCTGAGATTCTTTTTGTTAGAACTCTTCCAATTTATACTGGATTCTCCTGTTATCTCCCATGTGCTAATTCTTTCAAGAAAATCTTATTCTTTTCATATCATATATCAGATTTTCCATTTCATTCTGATATCTCCCAAAATTATTTGCATATCATCTCCAATACCATATAAGTTGGATTTCATCATATCTCATGACCTTTCAAAGTTGAAAATCTTTCTGCTGACTTCGATTATGCACCAATCTGAGTGATAGGCATAAATTTCGCTTCTATGGTCTATCCAGAACCGGAAGACCTACCCAAGGAGCAAACCATCTATAGTTTGTGTGGGTGAGGGTTCTTTAGGTTTATTAGTTGAGAAGTGTCAGTTATCACGGGATACTGACAGGGTCGAGCAGAGATAAAATGTAAATGAGAGGGATATTGATATTGAAAGGAGATGGTGGTGCATCAGGTCATGCTTTTGCTATAAAGCTGACTGAATTCATTTCTTAAAAGTGAGCCGGAGGGAGCTTAGTTGAAAAATGCTGAGAGCTGAGTGTTGAGAAAGGATTTGAAGAAAATAAAATCCTACCAACACTGTGTCTGCTGGGTAATCCACATAATCTATCAAGCCCTAGGTGACTTGATATTGAAAAAGACGTCATGGACCCAGTGACGCATGCACTTAAGCCCACCAACTACTCAGTTATCTCTCAAATGATTTCTGTTTCAATAATCACGGAGATATAACACATTTCTATCGATATATCATTTGGATATTATTGATATTGGAACAAGGAAGACAGTTGCTCCGGTCTCCAATTTCATTTGATGCACATTGTGTCTAGAGCTAATATATACACTTTTAGGACACATCGAGTCTAACAGTCTGCGTGACTATAAACTGCTAGTCCAAAGTGACTAAGCCGGAACAAATAAGAGTGATTCTTTCATGATAAAGGATTTCACGATGACTATTTGGAAATCCTACCAGTGTTAACATCACGCCAGCGCTGAAAGTAGGTCACATAGATTTTGTCTATTGTGCAAACAGGAATCCTATGTGGACCTGGACTTGTTTTCTCACAAAATGAATGTGTTTCATTTTCCCCAAAGTTGTAAAGCTTTGTTTTGTTCTAAAAAGATATAATATCAATTCGAGGGGGAGTGAACTTTTTGAGGGGGTGAGATAAATCTGTTTTGTATAGGGGGAGAGATGTCAGTTTAAGGGGGAGAAAATCAATTTGTAATAATTTCTGAGTTGTAATTGTTGTTGTATTTCTTCTACTGTAATTTCATTGAATTAATGTTTCTGAAGTTTTTGCATGATGTTCATAATTTTTTTATGATCATCATGAGGGGGAGAAAAGCTGAATTTCAGAAACAACTGTTGAGTAGTTTGAAATCAACTGAAGGCAATTACTACATCATCTCAAGACAATTGATCAAGGAAGAGATTTAAAAGCTATTCATGATCCAAGGGGGAGTGTGCTTACAAGAAAAGAGAAGATCAGAATAGAAGAGATGTGAAGATCAGAGTGAGACAATAAAGAAGAAGATTCAGAGATCGAAGAGAAGGTGTAAGAAAAGTTTCAAGAAAGAATGTTCAAGTTCCCTGCAATGTACTTTAATTTGAAAATTGATTTCATCTCTAAGGGGGAGATTGTTGGGTACAAATTTATATAGAGTTGTAATCAATTTTATCGTAAAAGTTCAGGGGTTGTTTGTGTAAATCCTCAATACTTTGTATTGTGTATAAATAGGAGTGTATGTGTGCTGTTATGAGAGGAATCAAAGATTACACAAAAATACACGGCTGGAATTAGAGAGAAAAGAAGGATTGCTTTGTAAGAAAGGCAAGAACACCAATGTAATATTTCTCTCTTTAATCATTCAATATAATGTGTTTGATTGATAATTGTTCATATGTTTATGAATTGTGTTATGTTGTATGAATTGCATGAAATATGAATTCACACTCCCCCTAACTTAAATTCTTTACAAGACTTTAAGTTCTATAAAAACATGGAAATAAATAAGTAAACTGTTATTTACAAACCAAGGCTTTCAAAAACTCACAACTGTGCAAGCTTATGATCTATAGCCTTCAAAAATTCTCTCTTCATCTCTTCTTTATCACAAGATATTCTAGCTGATTTGATTTTCAGCAGCATATCTTTTGAAAAATTGAAATACTCAAGATTGAAGAAAATACCAGACCCATCTGTGAATTTGATTCTGAATGTCTTTGATTTGACAAACCGATCAATCTGCTTGATCTTTTTCCCTTTCTTTTCAGCATCTTCTATCTCTTGTCTTGCAAACTCAGAATCAACCACTGTACTTAGATCTTTGATGAGTTGCTTGACTTGTGGAAGAGCAGACCTTACTTGTGTAACTGACCCTATATTGTACATCTTTATCAATTCATCTCTGGTCAGCTTCTGTACTATCTGCCAAAAAGTGTCATACTCTTCTTCAGGTCCGGACTCTCTTCTGATTACAAACTTTATTCTCAAGTCACGGTCATCCAGTGACTTAGCAAACCAGTAGTTAATTTGAGGCTTTGTAAAATCATGCTGATCAATCAGCTTCTCTATCTCTATAGCCTTTTGTACTTGTTGCTCAAAGAGCACTCTCTTAACTGATGAAGGAATAGGGACAGCTGCTTGATCAGTGGGAGTGGGTGCACTGGCACCAGCTTCAGTTTGGACTGATTGGGTTGTTGGTTGGACTTCTTGGGATGGTTGAGCTTCTGGAGAGACTGTTGTTCTCTGTCTTTTGTCCATCTCCTTATCATGAATCTCCTGCAGCCTTTCAGTAGACATGGACTGAGCCATTTTCTTTGGAATACCTGCTGCAAAGGCAAAATTGATAAGAAATCTTCTATGCTCAGCCTTGGAGTGCCCTGTTGGCATCTTTCTTTTCCTTGCTCCTTGCTTGACCACAAACCCCTTTAAGTAATCACCTAAAGTCTCATCATCATCCATTGGGGTTTGGGCTTGCTGCTCTAATTCTTTGTCTTGTTCTTCTGCTATTTTTCTGGCAACTTCAGCATCAAAGGCAATTTGGGCTTCTTTTGAGGAAAATTTATGCTTTGGAGACTCAATGAGAATGCCCTTGCCCTTGTCTTTTGTAGCAGATGTTGTAGCATGGACTGTGCTTGATGGAGCTTGAATTCCTTCTCTGATCACAACTCTAGTGGCTTTTAAAGGAACAGCTTGAGTTTCTAGGCTAACAGCTTGAGAAGCTGTTGGGACTGCTAGCCTAGAAACTGGAACTGTTGGTGCTGCTTGGACTGTTGTTGTTGGAGCTGCTTGGACTGATGTGGGAACCTCCTGATTCTCCCCCTTTTTGGAAGCATTGGTTTGGTCAGAAGAAACCACAACCTTTGCCCCTTGGGTTTGAATCATCTGCTCTATCTTCATAATTTTATTTCCACAGAGTGTGAAGCCTCTGTGAAGATAATCCATTCGCTTATTTTGAGCAGCATCTGCCTGCTTGAGAGCAAAAATTTGAGCCCCCTGTGCAGCAATGATGGACATTTGATGATCCAACATAGCTACAACAGGTTTGAGTCTGGGATCCGTTAGGAGCATTTGTTGCAGACTAGCCTCAAGATCAGAGAACACCTGAGGTGCTTGTGATCTATCACTGACATTAAGACCAGAGGTAGAAACTTCTGGGCCCCTCTTTTCTTGGTTCTGGGGACTTCCAGCTTGTGTTTGCACACTTGCTGTTTCCATGGGCGTGGTCTTAGCTATGTTGGCACTGTCCTGTGCCTCTTGTGCAGAGACATCAGTAGTGCCAGCCACAGAACCCATATGAACCATCTCTGAAGAGATGTTCACCTCCTGAGAGAGAATGGGAGTGTCCTCAACTGGTTCCCTTTGGATATTCTGTGCAGGAGTATCCTCCTACACAGGGATATATGGCTCTTGCTGATGGGAGGAGGAGGAAGGAGCTCCTGGTCCCCTTTTTCTTTTGTATAAGTATCTGAGAGGGCGTGTGGGCTGTACAAAAGGATCAGAGGGAGTTTGTGTATCGGGAGGAGGGGGTTGGGGTCCTGGGGGTGTAGCAGTGATGATAGGCTGAGCCTGCTCAGGACCCTCTCCTCTGTGTTGTGGAATAATGTTCATCATTGCAGAAGGCAATGGAACATCAACACTCAAAAAGTTGGCCCTATGTTTCAAAAGTGTCTTAATTAAGGATAGTGAGTGCCTGTGGGAGACATGTATCCTTTTATGTGTATGAGAAGATGTGCAGGTGTGTGCAATGATTTCTGCTAAAAATCTAGGATACATCAAAAATTTCCCACTCTTTAGGGAATGATGCCTTAACATCCCCTGAAAAACATGTTGGAAAAATTGAACCGTTGGCCTGTGGAAAAGCACACTAAGGCAGTGGCAATGTTAGATGAAAATTCAGACCAACCAATTCTTTTGGGGCTTATGCACTGCTGAATGATATGTACAAGAAATTTCCATTTAGGAGAAAAATGGGTTTTTGAGAAAGTAAAAGAATCAGCAGGACCCCTATAACCGATATTAAAAAGACCTGTATGTAAAGCATCAAGGGTTAGGTCAGTTATACCTGTGGCATCTTGAAGATGCAAGTGATGTCGGATGGATTCCTCAGTGATATGGATATCAGTTCCATCAATCTTGGAACGGAGGGTAGGCACTCCATTGATGGTTTGAACAGATGCATGGTTCCAAAACTGTTCTATATGGGAGATGTATATAGTAGGGTTTATGGATAGTGCATGATGGATATGGGAGTGCCTGAGGAAATCCATCATTGCATGGAACGGTTGGAGTTCAGCGTGTTTCAGAGTGTATGGGAGGCAGTTGTGTTCTTTTACGAACTCCATGGATGAACAAACGATGGTTTTAGGGTTTGAAAGAAGAATGTGTGATTCGTTCTGAGAGAAAGCAGAAGGCCGTGGAAAAAGAATATGTAACTGGTAGTTACAACTGAACGAAACCGGGACCTTTAAAGGTTTTGAAAGGTTGGGTCCCGCGCACACATTTTGAAGATTACCCAAATACCCTGCACACTTTGACAGATCAAGTGAAAATAACTAGCAGTCCGAGAAGATGAACTAGCAGCATGAGAAAATACTCATGCTGTTAGTGTAAAATTGTGCAACTTTTCAATGGAACAGTGTCGCCCCCTTAAATTAGCATACTGAGTCGATAATAATGAAAACCAATTAATCCATGTTGACCATACCAATATTTGATATTAGGAAGGTGAACCTTCCCACATCAAAAGGTTTTGTAAATAGATCAGCTAGCTGATCATCTGTATGTATTTTGGTAACTTGGATTAACTTCTTTTCATTACAATCTCTGATGAAGTGAAACCTGAATTCTATATGCTTGGTTTTTGGGAATTTCACTGGGTTTTGCACAATGCTAATTGCACTTGAATTGTCAATATAAATAGGAGTGGATAAGAAATTCATACCATAGTCTCTTAGCTGATTTTGGATCCACATTACCTGGGAGCAGCAGCTTGCAGCTGCTACGTATTCTGCTTCAGTGGATGATGTGGAGACAGTTGTTTGCTTTTTGCATTGCCAAGAGACCAGTCTTGCTCCTAAGTATTGTCATCCACCAGTTGTGGATTTTTTGTCAATGTTGCATCCACCATAGTCAATGTCAGAATAAGCAGTTAGTTCAAAAGGAGAGTCTTTAGGATACCATAGACCTAAATGTGGTTGGCCTTTAAGATATCTAAAGATTCTCTTAACAGCAACCAAGTGAGAATCCTTTGGAGAGCATTGAAACCTAGCACACACACAGACAGCAAACATAATATCAAGTCTTGAAGATGTTAGATACATGAGAGATCCTATAAGGGATCTTATTAGATGAATATCCACATCTATGTCATCTTTGTCTGTATGGAGCTGTTTATGAGGATCCATTGGAGTGCTTGCAACCTTTGTGTCTTGATAGCCAAACTTTTCCAATATGTCTTTGACATACTTTGATTGACTTATGAATAGACCAGTAGGCTTCTGTTTAACCTGCAGCCCTAGAAAGAATGTGAGTTCCCCCATTGAACTCATTTGAAACTTTTTGTGCATTAGGGCCTCAAATTCTTTGCACAAACTATCATTTGTTGAGCCAAAGATGATGTCATCAACATAGATTTGGACAAGTAGAATCTCAGCTTTTATGGATTTAGTGAAGAGTGTTTTGTCCAGAGTGCCTCTCTTGAATCCATTCTGTAGAAGATATGATGACAGTGTGTCATACCATGCTCTGGGGGCTTGGTGAAGACCATAGAGAGCTTTGTCTAGCTTGTACACCCTGTCTGGATAGTTGTAGTCTTCAAAACCAGGAGGTTGACACACATATACTTCCTCTTCAATTGTCCCATACAGGAAAGCAGACTTAACATCCATTTGATACACTTTAAATCCTTTGAAACTTGCATATGCTAGAAATAGTCTGATGGCTTCAATTCTTGATACTGGAGCAAAGACATCATCATAATCTATTCCCTCTTCTTGAGTCTACCCTTGTGCTACTAGTCTTGCTTTGTTCTTGATGACTATCCCTCTCTCATCCTTCTTGTTTCTGAACACCCATCTTGTACCTATTGCTCTTTTTCCTTTAGGAAGATCCACCAGAGTCCATACATTCTGAATTTTGAACTTTAAAAGCTCTTCTTGCATGGCTTCAATCCAGGATGAATCTTTTAGTGCTTCTGATGCCTTTTTGGGTTCTAGTTGAGACATAAAACAGGCATGTTCAAAAGCAGCTAGACTGAATTCAGAAACTGCTTGTTCAGCAGCAGCACTCTCATTGTAAACCATTTTCCTTGTTTGAACAGGAGTGCTTGGATCACCCAGTATTTGATTGAGAGGGTGATACTTGTGAACTCTTAGTGTGGGCTCTCTCTCTGTTTGAAAAGAAGTTCCAAGGTTTGTATCATCTCCATCAGAACCAGTGAATGGTTCAGTTTCTGGAACAGCTTGAGTTTCTAGGCTAACAGCTTGAGAAGCTGTTGGGACTGCTAGCCTAGAAACTGGGACTGTTTCCTTTTGTGTTGGAGCTGTACTGTCAGGACTTGGGAATGGCACTTCAGTGTCTGGATTTGCATTAAGTGGAGCATTCAGGACCCCTGGAGGATCACATGACAGAAGTGGTAGAGTGGTGAAATCATCCCAACTTGTTGAATCTGCAGCAGTCTGAAACTTTATGCCAACAGCATGAGAAATTGTATTGGCAGCATGAGAATTCGTGTTAGCAGCTTCAACCCTGTATGCATCAGCTTCTGCAGTATACTCAACAAAGCTCAGAGAATTTGTTAGTGAATCTATATCAAACAACCAATCAGGACCAGTGCCTTTGATATTAGCAGTATTTTCATTAAACTCAACATTGGCACTTTCTTCAATTGTTTTAGACACACTGTTGTGTACTCTATAGGCTTTGCTTTGAGTTGAGTATCCTACAAAGAATCCTTCTTCTGCCTTACTTTCAAACTTCCCTAAGTGAGTCTTAGTGTGAAGGATAGTACATGGGCATCCAAAGGGCTTGAAGAAAGCTATTAGGGGACTTCTGTTATGGAATAACTCATAGGGAGTTTTTCCTTGTGATTGAACTACTTGAACCCTATTTAGAACATAACAGGCTGTATTAACAGCTTCTGCCCAGAAAGTCATTGGCAGATTTGAATCAGCTAGCATTGTTCTAGCAGCCTCAATTAATGTTCTATTCTTTCTTTCAGCTACACCATTTTGTTGTGGTGTTCTTGGTGCACTATATTGTCTAGCAATGCCTTTGGACTCACAGAAACTGTTTAGAATTTGATTTTTTAAATTCAGTTCCATTGTCTGATCTTATCACCTTAACTTTGGAATTGGATTGGTTTTCTATCTTAAGGATAAAAGACTTAACTAGCTCAGCAGTTTCATCTTTGGACCTAAGAAAGTATACCCAAGTAAATCTGGTGAAATCATCAACAATGACTAAACAGTATGCCCTTTTATTCAAACTCAAAACAGATGTTGGACCAAATAGATCCATATGTAGCAACTGAAGAACAGATGAAATTGAATTTACTTCTTTGGTCTTATGAGAAGTTTTGTGTTGCTTACCTTTAAGACATGCTACACAATGATCATCACAAATGAACTCCTTTTGTGGTAATCCTCATACCAGATTCTTTTTAACTAAAGCATTCATGGACTTGAAGTTCATGTGACACATCCTTCTATGCCAAAGAGCAGACTCATTTGATGATGCTCTGGATATTAAACAGCTTAAAGTATTTGAATTAGGTAAAAGATCTGTGTCCAGGCTGTAAACATTGTCCTTTCTTGGTGTTCTAAGTAAAACAAGATTTTCAGGAACTTTGAAATCCTTTGAAAGAACAATGCACTCAGAATCTGTGAACAGAACAATGTTTTGTTTGTCACAGATTTGAGAGACACTCAATAAATTGTACTTAAGCTGTTCAACATACAGAACATCATGGAATGTCATGTTGCCTGCATTAACAGTACCTTTACCTGTAACCTTACCTCCCTTTGAGTTGCCTCCAAATGCAACAAAACCTCCATCAAAACCTTTGAAATTTGACAAGCATTCAAAATTGCGTGTCATGTGCCTAGAGCATCCACTGTCCAGATGCCATCTTGATCTATGAGGAGACCTGTGGTTGCCCTGCACAAATAACAGCTTAGTTAGTAGTGGAGTAAACCCAAACCAAATTGGTTTTGGGTTGGCCTTGTACATGGACATAACTAAAAACTGTTTTTGACTTCTTATATTTAGTGAGATCAACTGATGGAGTCTTTGGAGAGTATTTAGTGATAATATGAGGTATCCAACTATTTTGATCATCTTTTCTTCTGACAGTCTCAGATAATTCACTAGCAGCTCCAGATTGATGCCCAGCAGCTTGAGCTGTGTTTGTAGTGCTAACAGTTTCAGTTTTTGCACTAACAGCATCAAATTTTGACTTAGCAGTCTGATCTTTTGCATTAGCAGTTTGAGCAACAGATTTGTCCTTGACACACCATATTTGTTTAAAACTTGATTTAGGCTTTGCCAAAACTTGTTTTTGATGTGTGGACTGTTTTTATTAACTTTTGAGAATCTGTGATCAACTGTTTTCTTTGGAGCTGCTGTGGAAGGTTTCACTTTTGAGTGCTTTGCCTGATTAGGATTTGATTTTGTGTGATGCACAGTCTGTTTTGCAACAGCTGGTTTGTAAAAGCAATCCTTGGCTAAGTGATTCTTCCTTCCACAGTGAAAGCATCTTTTGACAGTTTGAATTGGAACACCAGACTTTTCTGTCAATTTCCGGTTCTTGTTTCTCTGGTTTCCTCTTACCTGCTGTTGTTTAGGAAACTTTTGAACACCATGCTTTTGGCATGCGCAGATAGAAACAGTTTTACCTCTTTTAGTTCCTTTTGATGAAGATGCAGTGTTACAGTTAGAATGTACAGAAACTTGTGGAGTAGCATTGCATACACTCATCTTCTCTTTTCCTTTCTTACTAGGAGCTTGGACTTCTATGTGTGCACTCTTTGTGTCACAGTCTCTATTTTGACTCTTATCTTCTTTTAATTCAGGACTGTTATCAAGGATAGGATCTATAATAGTCATAGACTCATCTAGTGGTTCATTGACAAGTCTATCAGCAACCTCACTCATTGGATGAATGTACTTGTTATTGTATGGAGGTGGAGTAGCTTTATATCCTATTCCTTCTTTGGGATTGAACTGAGATTTCACTCTATCTTTGAATTGAACTTCCATTAGGTGTGATAGCTTTTGATTTGCTAACTTGAAGTTTCCTAGATCTCTGTTAACAGATTCTAGCTTCTTATTAGCCTCAAACACCTTTTCTTCAGTCTCTTCTACCTTTTTATTTAGAGATTCTATTTTCTTATTTAGCTCCTTTTTCTCCCACTCATGATAGGTTCTATCATAACCCATTTGAATCTCATTGTCCTTATAATCATTGATCTGTTTTTCCAGATCTTCTATGGCTTGCATGTATTCATATCTCCTTTCTGTTGAACAAGGTCTGTATGCTGGTAGTATTTTGAATAGACCCTAGTACATAATCAAAATGTGGAGTCTGTTGGTACACCCTGTGTGACGATAGCAGTCTAAGTATAGTTAGCATTTTGAGTAAGTCAAGTTACGTAGTATTAAATATTGACTAGTGTTTGATATATCTGATTATATGTGTTTGATATTTATTGTTTGTATGTTTGAACTTGGTGTAACGTATTACAAGAAGTTCAAACATAAAGTTCAAAGATATATTCAAACATAAGTTAAAACAGAAAATCAAACATAAGTTTAATAGTGAAGCTCGAATTTGATCTAAATTCGAATCTGTGCTTAAGGTAAATTCGAAAGTGTCATTCAGGACAAATTCGAATGGGCCTTGGGCCTCATTCGAATTTGTCCTAAGACAAACTCGAATCTGTCAGTATAATTAAGGATTAACTCGATTAATTATTTGCAGAATTTCAGAAAGTGATTAAGCAAAGGCGATCTCGAGTTTACTAGTATTCAGAGAGTGTTTTCGGAGAGAATCATTGTGTAGGGGCGTTCAAGGTTGTTCGTCTAGCATTGTGGTAGTCTTCGTGTTTCGTGTGTGTGATCTTACCGTCAAGCCGCTAACGAGGATTCTGCACTCGTTGGACGGTGTCGCGTCTAGATAGATCCGTGAGTTCAAGACCTAAAAGGTAGTTACACATATGACATTTTCTTGATTATTTTATTAGCTGTTAGGATTTCCTTTATGTATTATGCCTACCAACATATCAGACAAGAATGTGTATGTCACTTAGAATTTATGGTACATTATGTGTGAAAGCTCAACACTTAGATTGTTTAGACGGTGCTAATTGTCGTCACTTTGAACCTATGATTCTAAGACTTAACTCATTTTTTGATATTCTCCTTTTTTTTTGAAATTTTTATGGTTTTTTCTTTTTTTTTTTCTTTTGGTTTAATTTCACTTTTAAGAAAAATAAGTTGATAAACTAAACTAATAACTTACTATAAAAAGAAAGAAAAACTACTAAGGTCATGTTACTCTGGATTACGCATGCCATTTGGTTGAACTAACAACTCAAAGCGTGACTTATCAAATGGTTTTGTGAATAAGTCTGCATTGTTGTCTTCCGTTGTGACTTTTACCAGTTTTATCAAGTACTTTTGAGCACAATCACGTATGAGATGATGTCTTATGTCTATGTGCTTTTGTTTTACTGTGTTTTACTGGATTATTTGTTATAGCAATTGTTGATTGGTTAATGGGAGTATGAGTATAAGTCAAACCGTAATTCCGCAATTGTTGTTGGATCCACAAAACCTGTGAATAGCAACTACCAGCACCTACATACTCGGCCTCGCACGTTGATACGGCTACCGCAGTTTGTTTCTTGCATTGCCAGGATACGAGCCTCCCTCCAAGGAAGTGACAACCTCCAGTTGTTGATTTCCGGTTCAAGCTACATCCACCATAGTCAGAGTCTGTGTATGCCTCCAATTCCGAATCTCCATCAGCATGATACCAAAGTCCCAACTTCGATTTCGACTTCAGGTATCTTAGAATTCGGTTCACGGCTTTCATATGCATCTACTTTGGATTTGCTTGAAACATAGCACAAATACACACAGCAAACCTTATGTCAGGTCTAGAAGCAGTCAAATACATAAGTGATCCGATCATGGCCCGATATAAAGTTGGATCCACATCAGTATCACTATCTGTACCCGATCCGAGATAGTGATTCACTTGAATCGGAGTACTAAAGTGTGCGGTCAGCTTTGTTCCTTCCATCCCGAAGCGCTCCAAAATGTCGTAGACATACTTCGTCTGATGAATAAACATTCCTTCTTTCCTTTGTTCAACTTGCAAACCAATAAAGAAGTTTAGCTCTCCCATAGCGCTCATCTAAAACCTCGACTTCATAACCTTTTCAAAGTCTTTTCACATCTGCTCGTTTCATGACCCAAAGATGATGTCGTCCACGTACACTTGTACTAAGATAAAATCTTCACATTTCCTCTATACGAATAGTGTACTACTAATTCTCCCTCTCTCAAATCCATTGTCCAAAAGACGAGTTGACAACGTCTCATACCAAGCCTTTGGTGCCTGATGCAATCCATACAAAGCCTTATCAAGGCGATATACTCTGTCGGGATACTTTGGATCAGTAAACCCAGACGGCTGTTCGACGTACACCAATTCCTTCACCTTGCCGTACAAGAATGCACTCTTGACATCGAGTTGATACACCTTAAACCCTTTGAAGGACGCGAAAGCCAGAAACAAACAAATTTCCCCGAGCCTCGCCACTGGTGCAAACACTTCGGTATAATCAATTCCCTCTTCCTGGTGGAACCCCTTTACTACAAGTCTTGCCTTGTTGCGAGTAACTATACCCCGATCATCCCTTTTGCACTTAAAGACCTAGTTGGTCCCTATAGCAAATTCTCCTCGAGGTAACGGCACTAACTCCCATACTTCAAGCTTTTTGAACTGTGACAGTTCCTCTTGCATGGCTTCAACCCCAAAATTATCTTTCAGTGCCATTTTCACATTCTTCAGCTCTACTTTTGAGATAAAACACGAGTATAAAAACGTGTGAAACGCCTCGGAGTCGTTGATCATCGATAACAGCACCGTGTTATTATTCACACTACTCCTAGTTGTCACACCGGTATTTGGATTCCCTATGATACTCTCAATTGGATGATCCTTGTTTATCCTCAATGTCTCAATCTCATCGACCTGAAGATTATCTCCTATGTTTGATCCTATTTCACCTAACGGGTGTATGACTTCAGACGGTATATTCTCTTCCTCATGATCATTGTCCTCGGACTTAGAATTATTCGTCTGATTTTTCATTTGTAGGTAATTCAGGTTCATTCTCTGTTGGAGACCTATCTTCTGTCATTGTAGGCTCAGATGTTGATGGAATGCTTGATTTTGGAAACCTTCGTACTCGTCATTAAGGTGTAATGATGAGAAGTCATATTTCACTGTACCTGCATTTCCACTAAACGGTATGTTAAATGATTCAAACAAAGAGTCATAATCAAATAACCATTCAGGACCAGTTTGGGGTTCATGTGAATAACTTGTTACGTGAATGTTAAACACAATCTCAACCGTACCATTTATTTTTTAAAAAACCTTTTGTTTGGTGAGTTAGGAACATAACCTTGGAAGTATCCTTCGTCAGCCTTTTCACCAAACTTAGGTTGATGTTTTGTTTTCAGTAAACTACACGGTACCCTAAACGGTTCAAAGCCAGTTAAATTTGGTGGTCTTTTATTCAGAACTTCATAACAGGTTTTGTTCAGCGATTTGACAGTAAGGACCCAGTTTAAAACATGACAAGCGCTATTCACAGCCTCCCCCAAAAACATGGTAGGAAGCTTTGAATCCGAGAGCATGGTCCTTGCTGCCTCATCAGTAATAACTATACAATACCAACTACCACCTATGCTCCTTTTGTTGATTGGACCGAAGAGATCCATATGCAGCAAATCGAAGGTGGAAGCTATCGAGTTCTGAGTCTTTGACTTGTGTGACTTCTTATATTGTTTTCCCTTCTTGATATGGAACACACTTATCATCGAACTGAAAACTCTTCAGTGGAACACCTTGCACCAGACCATGTTTAGTAATGTAGTTCATTTTCCTTAGGTGCAAGTGTGACATGCGTCTGTGCCGTAGAATAGATTCGGATACTGAAGCTTCGGATAGTAGACAAATTGTTCCATCGATGAGTCTGATATGTTCACGTCCATCATGTACAGATCATTCTTCCTTGGGGCTCTCATCATGATCCACTCTTCAGGTACTTTGAATCCTGGCTTCAGCACTAACGCTTCAGTTTCAGTAAAAATCACTGAGTTCTTGTTATCACAGATCTGAGATACACTAATGAGATTGTGATCAAGTTTTTCGACATGGTAAACTTGATCAAGTGTGATTGTCCCATTAGTGATGACTCCAGTTCCTGTGATATAACCTCCCTTGTTCCCAACAAATGATACAAAATCCTTGTTCCCTCCCTTGAAGTGTGTTAGTAGACTCCTTCCCCAGTCATGTGACGAGAGCAACCACTGTCGACGAACCATTTGTTGTTTAGACATGTAGTTAGCTCATGCACATGAAAGAAAACAAGTTAGTTATCACGGGGAACCCAAACCATGACTGACTTGGTAATACCATTCTCATCACATATGTGGACTCCTTCAAATACCCGTCTCTCTTTTAGTTGTTGTACTCCTATATCCTTGTTGTGGTCCTGACCTAGACTAACTAGGAACTGTATTTGGAGAATTAGTCCTAATCACTTCTTGCTGTTTGACCGACACCGATATTTGTATAACAGGTGTCCTAGGTGTTGCACTCACATTCTTCTCTATATGTTGAGAACTACTAGTGCTGGAAATACTAGGAACTGGTCTTTGTTGGTATTGCTTTCCTACTGTAGGTCTAGACTCTGGTTTACAGGGTGTAGAGTACACTTTCTTATAGGGACAACTAGACACAACATGTCCTTTCTCATGACATCTAAAGCATGGCATGTTATCAATCAGCTTTTTATATGTACCCTTTGACTTAGGTGTCTCACTAGTGTCATTCTCTTTCTTTCAACTACAGTGATTACTTCCTCTTGCTGATTATTAATTTATGGTTTAACTTCTCCTAGTATAGTTTCACTAGTAAACTGCACAAACTTGACTTTCTTAATCTTAGAGGTAGTATTAGACACCATAGTTGACTTATCCTTATCAGATTCAGTTCCAGTTGCTACCTCTGATTCAACCGGTTCAGTGGTTTTATCCCGAGGTTGAGGAACGTAGTTATTGTTGAATGGTGGAGGACTATGTTGATAACCTAGTCCTACTGGCTTCTTAGACTGACGTTGAGCTTCTAAGATATTTCCTTGGTTTAGAGACGAGTTCCTAAACTTTTCAAGCTTGCTATTTGCCTCAGCATCTTTAACTCTTGACTCGGCTAGCTCTACATCCTTAAGACTGAGTTCTTTGGTCAAAGCTTCAACATGCTCATACACGAGTTCTATCCTGACACATTGTTCACTTAACTTGTCTTTTAGAACTATGATGCCCTGAGCATCTGCTTTCAGCTTGTTCCTTAGATCTTCCTTAATATCTAAAAGACTAGCGTTATCTGATTTTAATGATTGGATCTGAGCAATTAAGTTGTTATG
>JAANYP010006020.1:0-54463 GCA_020465985.1 Centrapalus pauciflorus | reverse complement strand
TTGGGTATCCACTTTTGTACAATTCGTGGTGGAATTGTTTTTGAAATAATTTTCTTTGGAACCCTTTTCTGTTCATAAAATGGGTCCTTTTTCTTTGGTTGCCATACGAGCTTATTATATTTCACAGTTTCAGGCTTACAAACACAAGAATTCAAAGCAATTAATTTCGTTCTTGAAAACTTAATACAAGAATTATTAACAAGTTTAACATTATTACAGACAGAATGTTCAATTTTGCTATTTCTATCTGTAACAATTTTTTCTTTCACGCGCCATTCTTGTTTTATAATCTTGTTTTTCTCTTCTCTTTTCTTCTTTTGCCATACTTGTTTTCTCGAACCGTTCACAATGATATCTGACATAAAAGAAGTATGAGAATTAGTAGATTTAGAAACTCGTTTCTTTGGTAAGTTTTTCATACCTTTTGAAGATTGGACTTTACGTGCAATTGAGTCCGTTGATGAAGATGATTCACCCTTTTCAAAGTTAGGAGACTGAACAATAATTTTTGTTTTCTCCTTCTTTTGTTTTAATGATGGTGAATTTTCAGATGACTTTAAAGAATCTGTAGTCATTCTTTGCAGAATTTTAACAGGTTGTTTATTATCAGTTGATTGTTTGTTAGTTAAAGGTTTGATAAATTCACCAATTTTACCAAACATTTGATCTAATGAATTATCATCAGAGTGCATGTACAGATCAAATTCTTTCTCTGAATTTATAGAATCTAGAGAAGTAGATGAATGTGGATCAGACACATTTATGTTTTTAGACTTATCTTGCAATCATATTTGTTCCATTTTTATTAATTCAGCCTTGAGAGTTCCATTCTCTGTCTCAAAATTTTTAATCTTCAATTCTAAATCAGAATTTATCTGTTCTAAAATTGAATTTGGTAAATATAATTTTTGAGACTGAGTTGGTAATTCAGACAAATCCTTTTCAGAATAAGTTTGAATGTACTCTTCTTTAGTATCAATAATGTTGCTGATTTCATTTATCTTGGTATAATCATCATAATTTTGCATTTTGTGTGATCGTAATCTTTTTATCTCTTCGCTAGATTCTACTTCTTCAGAAGCTTTCATGAATGTCATTTTTAATCCTAAATTCATGTATCTGACATCATATAGTGTTGGTGAATTTGATATAGCTTTTGTCAGATACTTAGGATTTTCCCAACCAATACCAGATTTAGAGTTGTAAAACTCTGTATCTTTTGGTTGATTTAAATATATTGTTTGATCTGTTTGCCCTCTTTTAATAAATTCATCATCCATCTGTTTTATTTTCTCATAAAGTTTAGTTCTCTCTTCAAATATGGCATGATATTTTACAGAAAAGTTTGAGGCTTCTAACTCAGCTATTCGCAGACTTTCTTGTAAATCAGATATTTTGTGATTCAGATTGAGTATATTGCTTTGAAGTTCTTTTTCCTTATCTTGTAAGTCTGAGACAGCTCGTAAAGCTAATGCTTTATCTTTGGAAAAGTCTAGAACTAAGTTGTGTTCATTTCGAAATTTGTTTTCCAAAGAATGAACATTTTTCTTTTCTGCCTTTAAAGATTTTTCAAACTTTTTAAGCATAAAGGCCATATTAGTTAGTTTTTCTTCTAAGATGCATGATTCATCAATATCAGAGTCTGAATTAGAATTTACCTCCGGTCTTTCTGAATCATCTGAGTTTTCAGACTCTGAATCTTCCTCATTTTCAGCTTCATTTTGGCCAGTTGCCATTAATGCAACTTCTTCTGTTGCTTCCTCTTCATCAGAATCAGATTCTCTCCTTTCTGCATCCTCTTCATCAGTCAGTCCAACCCACACCTCATCTCCAGCTATCATAGCCGATTCACTCAGTTCAGATTCATTGAAAATTTCTGACTTTAGACAAATATGAGCATCTTCATCCAAGATGTCATCGTCTTCTGATAAGTGTAACCAATGATCATCCTCCACCATAAGAGCTTTGCCTGACTCTTTCTCTTTGGCTAAGAGAGCCTTTCTTGTATAGTAGTCTGAATTTTTGACTACAGGAGATCTGCATTCCCGGGCATAGTGACCTGGTTTTCCACAGTTATAGCATTTCTGTTCCGACTCTTTCTTGGCTGATTTTTCTGACTTCTCAAATTTGTCGTGCACTACTCTCTCCAGATTTCTCATACTTATCTTTTTTCTCAACTTTCCTAGATCCTGTTTTGTAGCGCATCTTGTTGTTGGTTGGCTTTCTGTAAAATTTCTTCTGAAATGCTTTTGTAAGCAAAGCCATCTGCTTTTTCATCTCTTCAATTTCTGAATCAGCAGATGAATCTGAGGATTCTGATTCAGAAGATGTGCTGCTGATTACTGCTCTTTTCTCTTTTTTCATCTTGTATTTATACTTTTTCTCCGCCAGTAGAGCTAGTGGATCAGCAGTTTCTTTTTCCGCTTTCTTCTTTCCAGATATTTTCCTCAATACAACTTCTTGATAGTTGTTGAGGTTTTCAAATAGCATATGAAAATCCATCTCCTCAATATCTTTTGTTTGTTGGATGATCATAGCATATTTTTCCCATTCTGGATTTAGAACATTTAAAAATTTGACATTGATGTCCAAGTTGGACTTTGTCACTCCGTTTCTTTTTACTTCACTTACCAGATTCACAAATCTGAGGTAAGTGTTTTCCAAAAGTTCACCTTCACGAGCTCTGAAGTTCTCAAATGTCATTAGGCTATTCCTAGCCCTATTTGTAGCAGCTCTGTCTGATCCCCTCATGATTTTGCATACTTCATCCCAGATGGACTTAGCAGTCTTTGTATTTGTCAGACAAGTGTATATATAATTGGGGATTGATATCAACAATAGTTTTCTGGCAGTCTTGTCCCCTAACTTTCTCTTTTTCTGGGCCTCTGTTAGGTTTGTGACCTCAACAGTCCTTGGTGGTATTGGGGGATTGCCAGTTGGTACTCCTGGGATCGTTTCCATAAAAAGTGCTGGTCCTTCAGTTAAAGATTTCAGCATTTCTTCAGACAAATCATGGAAACTGATAAATTCAAGAAACCGCTCCCGCCATTGAACATATTCTCCCCTGTATAAGATTGGGGGTTTGGTTTCTGATCCCATAGCCAGTGCGTCTTTAGACATGTTGATTGATCTTTGGGAAACTTGACCAAGATCTGATGAACTCCGAATGAGATTGAAAAATTTGATCACACCTTGAAACACAGATTAGTACTGAAATCTACAACACAATGACTTGTTAGTAGCAATAAGCAACTTAACTCAGACAGTGAATTGTGTTTTGATTAATGTGTGTGTCAAACTTGAATGATTCTTGTGTTATGAGTGAAACCTGAATGAATATAGGGTAAAACTCGATTGAGTTTATGGTAAAACTCGATTGATTCTTTTACCAAACTCGAATGATTCTTTTAGAGAAACTCGATTGAGTTTTTGATCAAACTCGAATGAGTGTTTGATCAAACTCGAATGTATTTTGATCAAACTCGAATGTATTTTGATCAAACTCCTGTGAGTATATTACAAAACTCGAATGAGTCTTATACAAAACTCGAATGAGTCTTATACAAAACACGAATGAGTCTTATACAAAACTCGAATGAGTCTTATATAAAACTCGAATCAGTCTTATATAAAACTCGAATGAGTCTTATATAAAACTCGAATGAGTCTTATATAAAACTCGAATGAGTCTTATATAAAACTCTATTGGTTTTGTTCTAAAACTCGATTGTGTTTGTTCTGAAATTCGAGTTTGTTAACAAAATGTTGTCAACTCGAATATCACAAGTTGTCAACTCGAATGACAAGTTTGTCAACTCGAATATTAGTTATACACAACTCGAATAACTAAGGTAATCAACTCGATTAACTAAGGTACTCAACTCGAATTACACACAGGATGTGTATATTTCGAGTTTCTTAGTATTTTCAGCTTTTTCAAGTCTGAAATTCAGATTAAAACCAAATTTTACCCAATTTCACTCAAATTGTAATCGAAGGTAAGGTTTTTGAATACAAACACTTTTTGTTAAACACTTTTGTGCAAAAATGGATCTAAGTCTGAGTTTTCAATAGAACAGTAACCGTTTTTACACTTTTCAAAATTTCAGAAAATTGCCTAGATCTTTTTCTGTGTTTTGAAAATCAAATCAAGTTTATATTCAATTGATTCGTCTATGAATCCTTAACCTTCGATCCAATTATCACTGACAAGGATCAACAGAATCAAAACCCTTAGTGATTTTAGGGTTTTTCCGAAAAGAATGCTCAAGAACAGTACCAATTTTCGAAAAATTCAATCTCAAATCGAAAAAATTCACCCCTAGGTCTCTGATACCAATTGTGAAATGTAGTTTCTTCCAATTCAATCAACAATATGCAAATAATAAGAACAATGAAAGTAATCAACACTGACCGAATGCTTCGATTGATGAACTTGATGATTACAAAATGATTATCTGGAATATCCTTGTACAGAGCTTCTTTCTCTAATTCTAATGCGTACAAAATGATAATCTGACAGATCTCTAATTTGGAAAGTCAAAGTTGCTATTTATACATTTATACAAACTATTAAGAAAATACACAAACAGTCCCTACACTTTGTTTTTCATCAATTAAACATATTCTAACAAATTAATGATTATATGTTCTTATAATCGTGTATTCATCCATTAAGCATATATATAATCATGGTACTTCAATTGGCATTATGACATAATTATGCTTTCAATTGAGCATTATAACTCAATTCACATATCCATATGCTTCAATTAGGTACTTTATCTTAATGTCTTTATTTGATTGTCATCGAAGTGCAATGATTATGAGTCATGCACACAAACAAACAAACACACACACACACACACACACACACACACACACACATATATATATATATATATATATATATATATATATATATATATATATATATATATATATATATATATATATATATTATTGTTTTACTATTAGCTTAGGAACAATAACATTTAATTCGGTAAATGTTTTATATTTAATATAGGGATAATTGCGTAAAAAACCCTAAAGTTGGATCATTTTTGTGATTAAAACCCCTAACCATTTTCTGTTGCGCAAAAACCCTCTAACCGGTAAATTTTTTTGAAATTAGGACATTACTGGTTATAATAGGTTGATATGCTTACATGGCACACACGTGGCGTCCACATGGCAAACCCGACTTACGTGGCGCCTACGTGACACTACATGTAAAATTTTAAACCGAATTTTTGCATAAAAAACCTCCAAGTTGGTGACTTTTTCTATTAAAACCCTTAACTATTTTTTTTCATCTCTAACCAACAATAATATTTACCTTTTCTCTTCTTCTCTACCTCCGGCAACTCCGATTACTCTATCCCCTCTTTATGTTCAGTACTGTTCATTTTATGTATGTATGTTCGACTAACTTTTGCCGTTTAATTTTGAATTTTAACTTCAATTGTGCCGATGGAATCAATTTCATTTTGTGTTCACGAGTTGCATTTTTAGCTTCAGCTTTATGTTCAATTTCGTTTATCTATGTTCCATTTTTAGCTTCTAAATGTCGTTTATTTATGTTCCATCAGTGAAGACTCAATTTTAATTATCTTAGTTGGTTGGAGGGTTTTTATCAAATGAATATGATTTAGGGTTTTAATTGAAAAAACTAAACAAGTTAGGGGTTTTTTACGCAAAAATCTATTTAAAAATTGTACACGCCATCAAGTTGCAACCGGCTAAACCGGTTGCAAGTCAGATTTTTTGAAAAAAACCCAAATTTACAAAGTTTTAACCGGTTGGAGGTTTTTTGTGCAATGAAAAATGGTTGGAGGTTTTAATCACAAAAATGATCCAACTTAGAGGTTTTTTGCGCAATTTCCCCTTTAATATATAAGTATAATTTGATTACAAATTTCTAGAACTTATGTTTTGTTAGAAATCACATTTATTTCGAGACAAAACAGTACAATATAATTTATATAAATTTATTATAAACAAGTAAATGTATATAGCTGTCATATCTTGTTTTCTAAATGCAAATGGTGCTGGTCGATTAATTTACGTGTTCCTGAATTCTTCTTAGCTTGCCACTTCTGACAGAAACATAATTATCCTTTGAACACGTGAACAGACCAGACCGTCTTTGTCAAATTCTTCTAGAAACATAGTTATTTTAATTTTATTTAAATATTATTTTTTTTGTCAAATTATTTTTCAACAAATACTGAAATACATCTCATTAGAAGTTTTTCTGGAGGTGATTTCTACGTAAAAACTTTTTGTCATTCAATGGTTAAGTTGACGACAGCATTCAATTAACTAACAAACATATTATTAATAAATCAAACGATCTGTTAAACACTACTATTTGCACAGTATATTTAAATGAGTAAATTGCAAAATGTCCATGTGCTTTAGTTGAAATCATGGATATGATCATTGGTCTTTAAAAATTACATTAATGGTCTCTCAAAACACTAATTATTTGCAAAGATAATCCCTCCTTCTCTTAACTTTTTTTAAATGACGGTTTCGCCATTATCTCAATAACAATTTGGTCCCTCAACTATGTAATTTATTCTTAATTTTAGTTCTTCATATAAATTTTCACCTTTTGTTTAAATTTGCTATTGTTATTAATATTACTATTTATACATTTATAATTTAAAATATATTTATGTTATTAAATATATTGATTTTTTATTTATTAAAAACTATCCCTATTATAATTTTATTTTATTTATTTTACGGTTTTTTATATATTCTATTTTTTTAATTAAAAATCATTTATCTTACGTTTCATTTGATAAAATATTTATACATTTTTTATGTTAATATATTTGGATTCAAATTAGTATTTTATTTATTTTTATTTTAATATTTTGTAGCATTAATACGTTTCATTTTAAACTTAGTACTTTATTCGTTCTGTTTTAAATATTTCATAATTTACCACACTTTGATTTAATTATAATTTTTTAATAAAAATATGTAAACTTCACATTTTAATTCATTTTCAATTAAATATTTTTTTTCATTTCTAAGTTTTGACTTATTTTTGAAGGAAATTATTTAATGTTAGCATTTTATTCATTATTAACTAAAATAATTGTAACGTTAATACATTTGAAATTTATTCTAACTTTTATGTAAACTATATAAATTGTATAAAATTAACATAAACATTTATATGTTTTGATTTAATGAAACGAATGATTGTATACTTTGACAGATTCACTTTGGATATTTTGTAATTAAATCGGTACATATTAATGTAACAAAATTATCTGAATAAAATGGATAAAGTAGTAGGTGTAAATTAAGATGTATTACTTATAGCAAAATATTTAAATCAAAATGAATAAAACCCCAAAATAATTTGAAAAAAATACTACCACGAGTGCCAATATACGTTACAAAATAATTAAATTGTTATGTCCCAATATTTATACTTTTCTCATAAAAGTTATAATCAAATAAAAATATATTAACATAACTAAATATTATGTCAAAATGTATAAAAGACAAAAATGTACAAATAATTTTACAAATAAAATATAAATAAATAAAATTTTAATAAATAAATTTGATATGTAAAAAGGACGTAAATTAAACAAATTTAAATATACAAATTAGGATAATTCTAAGAATAAAACAAATATATTTAAAAAAAGAAAAATATAACAACAATAATAGTTTTTTAAATTTAAACATAAAGTAAAAAATTCATGTAGTGGACTAAAAGTATAAATAAATTACATAGTTGAGGAATTGAGAAAAAGACAAAACCGTTATTTAGAAAAAATTATGAGAAAGAGGTACCATTGTTGCAAGTCAATAATGTTTTGAGGAACCATTTATGCAATTTTTAAAGACCAGAGATGTAAGATCACCTACCTACGGATCTTATCTTGACGCGACGCCGTCCAACGAGTGTGGAATCCTCGTTAGCGGTTTGACGAATTGATCACTCACACGGAACACGGAGACACACACGATGATAGACGCAAACCCGTATGTCCCTACACGTGATTCTCTCCAAGAACACACAAAACATCTCTACAAGTTCGTAATCGCCCTGAAAATTAATTCTGCAAAAGTTTTTAATCAAAACTGATTAAACCTTAATTATAGGCATTAGATTCGAACTTGCCTTGGACAAGTTCGAGAAGGCCCAAGCCTACGAACTTGTCCATTATAAGTTCGAATCAGACCTTTGAACTTATTCTAGAACTTGTTCTAGAACTTATGTTTGAACTTACCCTTGAACTTATGTTTGAACTTATTGTAAAACATCAATTACAACCAAGTTCGAACATATATACAATCAATATCAAACATATAACAAACATGTATTAATATGCAATGACGTACATTTGGACTAATACAAAATATCGTCTATACTTAGACTGCTATCGTCACACAGGATGCACTAACAGACTACCCCTTGACGATAGCTTCTAACTATATATATTTTGTCTAAGTACTATGTCTATACAAACTACTACCAGCATATAAACCCTGCTCTATGCAAACCCTTACTACCTTCTGGAACTTCCTGCCTTATGATCTTCAGCCTTCGTGAAAGAAAATCAGCTGATCATGAAGCTTTCTCAAGTCGTCCTTGGATAAGTTGATCAGACGCAGTGGATCGTATACTTTCAAAATAGTCTTTTCATCTGGATTCTCCATCACTACTTCAGCCGTCTCATTGTCTACATACCACCACTTCATGTTGCTGAGCACATCCTGTGGCATTGACTTCATCAGCACTTTCTTCAGACATCGGACTGGCTTGTAGACCATTCTAGCCCAAGGCTTGCCAGTGTGGGGATCTATTCTCGACTCGTCTTCAATTCTTTTGCCCGACCTCGGCTTTATCCTTTCAAACTTTCCAGACCTCCCCTCCTTTCTGATGATTTTCGCCATAACTTCAGCGTAGGGGTCGTCTCCCAAGTTGATAAGCTCTTTCCAGGCTAGTTCCTTCACTTCGCATTTAGGCAATGTATTAAAAACTTTTAAGGTTCTCCTCAAATAGTGAAGCCTGTCTCTTCTTTTTAAGCACGAATAGTTGCAGTTTCCTATCAAAGAACCAACTTAGAATCCCTCCTGAGAGCTTTCCTGAACTTGGCAGCCTCATCCTTTTCTTTACTGCCAAGTCTGTCTTCTTTTCCTCCTTCCTGAACCATAGCCTCATAATTTCTTCTTTTGTTTGTTCCTTTTCAACTATTTCAGATTCCGATTCATCCATATATGCTAAGTTAAGCTCATCTAGATCTATCACATTCTGATTATTATATACATATTGTTCGGTGATAGGCTGCTTCGGGATAACTACTTCATCTACATCGTCATCCTCATCTTCAACAACCTCATCATCTAACTTCCAATCCACAACATCTTCTGGAATAAATTCCCCTTCTTCCAAATCTTCCTGATCAAAACCAAATTTGTCTTCATCATCAAGATCCATCAAAGCTTCAATAATTTCATGTTCAATAATCTTTAAAGTTTCACCTTCACCTCCTTCTCCCATACTTGACTGACTAGGCTCCCCCTGAATAAGTGCTTGCTGAGCAGTCTTTCGGGAAAAATCTGCTAGCTCACCTTCTCTGGGCATCTGGATCATTGCCTTCGTCATCGTCTCTTCTTACTCTCAGCTCGTCTTCCTTGCAGCTACTCTCCCCCTTAGCTCGCAGATCTTTCAATAATTGCTCAAGAAGGGTCTTCATTGTTCTCAGCTCAGACTGTTGATCAGCCACAATTGTCCTTAAGTCGACATTTTCTTGATCAAGTCGAGCATTATGCTGCTGCAGCTCTTTCACAGCTGTTGAAAGTTGATAAATCTGGACTGTTTGGAAGTCCACTTTTCCTTTTAACTCTGTGAACCGCTAATTATCTGTGAACGAAGTCGAAGTTGATGGAATGGAGGCGGATGTTGATGGAGCGGTGGTTGAAGTTGATGGAGCAGTCGGTAGCATAGGTTGAGGAGCTGAAGCGGATGGAGCTCCCTGCATAAATCTATGCCTCCTCGCCCTATGCCTAGGAATGAGTGGAACTTCTTCTTCTTCTTCTTCATATTTAGAGCCGGTCTTGTTGATCTCCTTCTGTTTACAACTAACCTCGATCCATATCTACCAATTGAGATATCTGGATCCTCGGCTTCAGAACTAGACTCGGAGGCGCTTTCAACATGACCTTCAGCCGGAGTCTGTTCCCTTGCACCTGGACCTCAGTGTCCATAAACTCAGCATCAGACGGCTGGTATTCATCAATTTGTCTAAAAATATCTTGGGAATCAGCTGGAGGCTCTAAAACATCCTGAACCAGTTGTTCAGCGATATTTTGCTCCGCGGCTGTCCCCTGCGCCCATATTTCTTCCAGAGTTTGCGCCCTCTGATCATATTGGGGGCCGAACTCGATGGGCCGACAGCTTTTGTTGACGGTCCAGCAGCTGTAGTGGCTGGTTGTTGCCGATAGGAGGGTCTAGCAACCGGAGTTCTACTTGTCGGTGCTCTACGACGTTATTGCTGCTGTTGCGGTTGCTGCTGTTGTTGCTGCTGCAGGACTTCATCTATCCAATTGTCACCCTCTGGGCTACAAAATCAGGATCAATAACTGCCCCAAACAATGGTGCTACTTGGGGCCTGACCTGCTCAGCCCTTCTCGCATTGTGGGTCTGGCAGTCAGCAAAAATTCTCTTATCGATCAATGCCACGCCACCTTGATCTGGAAGGGGTGGCAAATTCGGAAAAAAGTGACGTATTATCATCATAGCAGAACTAGGGTACATCAAAAATCTTTCCCTAACCGGAGCTGTGATCTGGTGCACAAACTCTCCAAAAAACATATCAGAGAAACTGAATCGCTTGTTGTACACCAGGGCAAATAAAGCCGATTGCAGTTTAGACACCATCGTATCAAATCCCGCCTTCTTTGACGCAAAACACACCATTATTACATGTACAAGATAACGTCATTGGCCAATCAATCCACTCTTCACATACGACACCTTCGTGATGTCTTGGGCATACCCCATTCGCAAAAATGCAGTTTTCTGGATAGGTAGTGGAAAATCTATCGTCCCTGCTTCTTGGTCTTCAGATCCCAGCTGAAGGATTTGCCTTAACATGTCCGCCGAGAATGTTATTGGCTGTCTACCTACACTTGTTCTTAGTACAGTATGTGTAACCGAGCAATCAACTTGTAGATGATCCCAGAACTGTCTTACATACGCCAATGTAATTTGAAGATTGTGTGTCAGTGCATACGACACGCGAGATTGGGTCAGAAACTGTATCATCTGACGGTAAGGTTGTGCTTCTGGCAGTTGGAGATCCACTGCCATAACCATATTGTGCTTATTATAGAAAGCACGCTCACCCATATCTGCACACAAAATCAACAAAACAAATTAGTAACTAAAATTTTAAAAATGAAATAAAACTTGTTTATTTCGAATTTGCATAACTTCAAACTTGCATAAGTTCGAAGTTCAACACATTCGAACTTAGACAGGTTCGAAATCATTTAAAAATCAATTGAATTTAAAGAAATTCGAAATATATGTTCGAACTTGACTGACTTCGAACTTGTAGATTTTTCAACAAGTTCAAACTTTCTGACAAGTTCGAACCTGAAGAACAGGTTCGAAGTCGGTCACTTTCAAACTAAAAACTAAGATTTTAACACCATTTAACTTAATCAACAGTATAATCTAGTCCTATTGGGTTCTAATCGAAGTTATTTATGATTTATTTGAACTTTTATCCGTCAAAACTCGTGATTTCAAACAATCTAGTTTCAACATTCAAAAACATCAAATAGAGTCGATTTTTTGCCTCAATAAAGTCCAAAACTACATATACATTGTATAATGATGGTTACTTTACCTAAGTATACGTGTATGTTCGAGAAATGAAAGCAAAACTTCGAGGAATAGAGGGAAATTCGAGATTCGGTAAATTCGAAGACAAGTTCGAGATCGCCGGAGTGACAAGTTCGAATGAGGAAATTCGAGGGTAGGTGCCTTAAATGAAGTACTGTTGACCTATTTATACCAACTACCTTCGAACTTAGCATAAGTTTGAATTTCCTGACAAATTCGAAGTTAAGTTCGAATTTGTCTGAATTTCGAACTTAAGTGAAAATTTTGAAAATACTTGAATAGCATTCAACCTTTTCAACTTTTTCAAGTAACGTAATTTTACAAATCTTGCAAAAGCATTCACATTAAGCAATAGTTTTTCACGCAATATTTGTTTATTCAACCAAAAATGCATCCTAGTAATGTTGTAAGGTCACCTACCTACGGATCTTATCTTGACGCGACGCCGTCCAACGAGTGCGGAATCCTCGTTAGCGGTTTGACGGATTGATCACTCAAACGGAACACGGAGACACACACGATGATAGACGCAAACCCGTACGTCCCTACACGTGATTCTCTCCAAGAACACACAAAAGCGTCTCTGCAAGTTCGTAATCGCCCTTAAGATTAATTCTGCAAAAGTTTTCTTCACCCGGATGCTCTGTTTGCTCTCAAGTTCGACAGAACCTCTGAGCCGTCCAAGATCCTCGATTTCACAATGATAAGTTCAATATATAGCCGATAAGTTCGTGAAGATGCTCCTCACGAATTATAAGTTCGTGTAGACGCTCCTCTTGAACTTATCTTTGAACTTATTCTAGAACTTATTTCTAGAACTTGTTCTAGAACTTCTTCTAGAACTTATTCTAGAACTTATTTCTAGAACTTATTCTAGAACTTAATCTAGAACTTATTTCTAGAACTTATTCTAGAACTTATTATGATAGTCTATAACTTACCATGCAAATGTAAACATCATACACAATCATGATATCAATAACAAAACTAGACTGCTGTCGTTACACCGGATGTAGAAACAGACTCTCCCTTGACGATAGCTTTTAGTTGTTGTTCATTGATCGTAATAGACTATCAGATTCAGAGACTACGAATACCGAAACTAGACAGCTATTGTCACATCGGGTGTATCAACAGACTCCCCATTGACGATAGCTTCTCGTAGATATTCATTACTCTTTGAATACCGAAATTACCTTTTCTTCTTTGTTATCCATGACTGCCGCTCCAGTTTTGCTGTCCTCACCGGTTTGTAGACTAACTTAGTCAATGTCCTACCAGTCAGAGGATTTATTCTTATTTGAATCATAGCTCTTCTACCAACTCTTAGATTAACTTCTCAAATCTTCCAGAAAGACCCTCCCTTCTGATAGTTTTTGCAACCACCTCAGCATAAGAATCGTCTTCCTAGATTTATAAGGTCCTTCCAAGCTAAATCAATCACTTCACACTTCAGAATCTTATTCATCATTTAGTGCAGATTTCAGCATCTCTAGATCTTTCACATTCTGATCTTCATTCATAACACCTTCATCGAGTGACTTCCAATTAGGTATATCCTTAGGAGTAAACGCTCATTCCTCAAGATCCTCCTGTTCTAAGTCAACTTCGAAGACGAGCCTCATTTCACCTTCATCCAACCCTGACAATGCTCCGATCAGACCTTATCTTCAGTTACTTAAGTCGTATATGAATCCTTGTCTTTTCCCTTGTCAGCGGCTATGAACACCAACTCCCCCTAAGGATCAGCAAGCTGAGCAAATTGTTGTCTTGAAAGATTTGTCATCTCACTATTCGGGTCATCTTCTTTGACTTCTCTACAATTTCTCCCCCTGAGATGGACGATGTTTCAACTATTCCTCCAGTATAGCCTCCAGATTTGCAATCTGCTGCTGCTGATCAGTCTCTGTCTGATCCAACTGGGCATTAAGATGTTGAAGTTCACGAATCGCCTTTGTCAGCTGAAGAATCTGTACTTCTGTTAAAACTCCAATTCTAACACTGTATAGACTTACTCAACAAATGAAACAAGTCATAAAATGTTAGTCGGACATCCAAATCCATTATTCAACGATAAAAATGCAAGGAAACTCTCCTTACTTACATTCTTTGATGGTTTCGAAGGTAAACCAAATACTAGAATTAAGTTCGAGAGAAACAGTCGATATCTTCGTTAAATAGTCACGAAATCGTAAGTTTTGAAAAACTTTGAACAATTTTTCAACTTTTTCAATCACGCAAATTTTGTTTTTCCAACTAGAATGCATCCTAGTAACTTTGACCTTTATCCTACTAAATAAAATAAAATAATATAAAATAAAATAAAATAAAATGAACTAAAATAAAATAAGAATAAAACTTAAACTGCTCAAAAGTACTTTAAAAAATTTATGAACTATACTAACAGAATATTTTTGCGAGAAAGCCAAAGAAGGTTCAATCAGATAGCGATGTCAAACGCACTTTTAGTATTACACTATCACACTTAGGAATTTTTATTCCTTTGACTGTTTGTCGTGATATACATTCCAAGTCGATTGTCGGTATGAATTTCCCTTTAAACATTTAACACTTTGGAATATCCCTTGGCCTTTTTATTTAACAATAAACTATCTTACGTGTCCCATACTTAGACATACTTCTATGATCAAGGCAGACACACAATGATTATAACTTTTCGGTATTGCAAAATTTCATTAAAAGGCAAATGTCGGACACAGTTCTGTATTTACATACAACAGAGTGTCTTAGTTTGTCTTAGAGTTTATTTAAAGTTAGCAAGACAGCGGTGACAAGCCTGTACTTACGTACAACAAAGCGACTTATTTTGCTAACTTGAGTCAAAACAGAGGTGACAGGTCTGTACTTACGTACAACAAAGCGACTTCTTTTGACTCCCTCCTTTTTTATCAAAAAATTTTCTTTTCTTTTCTTTTAAGATGTATTTTGATGGTGCTATACATCCCCCATTTGCAAACCTCATCTAGAATCGTTGTTTGTATGTCTCTAACATAGAAATTAAGACCATTTGGTCACACATCTAAGTTAGTTACACATGACTTTTTCTTGAATATTTTATTAGCTTTTGAGATTTCCTTTGTGTATTATGCCTACCAAGACATCAAACAGGAAAGTGTACATCACTTAGAATTTAAGGTCCATTATGTGTGAAAGCTTAACAACTTAGAGTTTGTTTAGACGGTGCTAATTTTCGTCACTTTGAACCTATGTCTCTAAGACTTAACTCAATTTTCTAATATTCTCTTTTTTTGAACTTTTTATGGTTTTCTCTCTTTTTACTTTTGTTTTTGTAAGGTCTTGAACTACGAGATCTATCTAGACGCGGAACTGTCAACGAGTGCGGAATCCTCGTTAACGGGTAGACGGAAACAACTCTCAAACGGAAACACGGAGACTATCAGAAGCTGAACGAACGACACACGAACGATCCTACAAACTGATTCTCTCCGAAACAGCACTAACACTGATGATAAACTCGAGATCGCCTTTTGCTTAATCACTCTCGAATTCTGCAAAAAGTCAGATAATATTTCGAGTCTATCCCTAATTATAGAGGCTAATTCGAGTCTGTTATGGGCTAAACTCGAATCTGGCCCAAGGCCCATTCGAGTTTGTCCTCATAGACACTCTCGAATCTGCCTAGCTTCGAATCTAGATCTACATTCGAATCTATCACAGATTCGAATGTACAACCTTATGGAATTCGAATCTAACTATTTCACATACTCAATTTAGTATTGAAACTTATGTTTTTACCTTATGATTGATTTTATCTTTGACCTTTATGTTTGAACTTCTTGTAATACGTTACATAAAGTTCAAACACACAAACAATAATAAATATCAACCATATATAAACATATATAACAAACACTTGCTAAAACCACAATGTAGGATCACTTAGACTGGTATCGTCACACATGGTGTACCAACAGACTCCCCCTTGACGATAGCTTCTAATAATTCACACATTTGATTAAGAACTTTGTTTATTAAGAACTTTGTTTATTATTTATTCAAACTACTTCCAGCATACAAGCCTTTTTCAACACATACTTTGACTACATTCTCATATTTCCTAGCTTCACTCTCCATATGTGCATCACTAGAAATCTTACAACCATGCAAAATATGAAGATCATCTCTAGAAAGGTTTACCAGGTGAAGAGGATCGTAGACTCTAAGAATAACTTTTTCTTCAAAATCTTCCATGACCGCTTCTCCAGTCTCACTCTCAGCATACCACCAATGCAGATTCTTCAAGACATTCTGTGGCATGGGCTTGAGAGGCACCTTCCTAAGACATCTTACTGGTTTGTAATGAATTCTCATCCAAGGTCGGCCAGTTAGAGGATCTATCCGTGAAGGATCTTCTACTCTTTTTCCAACCCTTGGATTCAGGCGTTCGAACTTTCTGGATCTTCCCTCTTTTCTTATGATTCTTTCAATTACGTCTGCGTAGGGATCATTGCCAATATTAATCAGATCTTTCCAGGCTAATGATTTGATCTCGATCTTTGGCAGTGAATTGAAAGCTTTTAGAGTTCGCCTTAGGTATTGAAGCCCGTCTTTTCTCTTGATTATAAATAGCTGCAGTTCTCGATCGAAGAACCAGCTTAATATGCTTCCAGATAGCTTTCTAGTCCCTGGCACTCTCATCGTCTTCTTAAGCTCTAACTCCTTCTGTTCAGCCCTGAACCACAACTTTCGTTTCTCTTCATTCGTTAACTCTCTAGCAGGTTCTTCAGTTGATGGCTGAGCATTCAACGCAGCATTCACTACGTCTACGTTAACAATATCATTTCCATCTATCACGTATGTATCAGTGATAGGATTCTGCTGTACGACGATCTCATCAGCTTCATCATCCTCATCAGCACATACCTCGTCATCTGATTGCCAGTCAACTATCTCTTCTGGCACAAACTCACCCTCTTCTAGCTCTTCGTCTTCACAATCAAAACCTAAATCCATCGGATCATCATCAAGATCCATAAGAGCATCGATCATCTCACTAATTTCAAAATCTGCCGGCTTAGATGAACTCGCTTCTCCTACTTCTCCTCCTGCTAGACTAGGCTCCCCCTGAGATTGAGCAGCCTGAGCAGTAGAAAAATCTACTGGCTCATTCTGACTTTTAGGGCTGGGATCATTGCCTTGGTTGTCTTCATCATCATCATCTGTCGGCCTCTGTACTTCCTGATCTCGGCACGATGTCTCCCCCTGAGCCTGTAAATTTTTCATTAACTGCTCAATTAGGGAGCGCATCGACCTTATCTCAGCTGCATGATCGCAGACAAACGTCTTCAACTCTACATTCTCTTCCTGAACTTGTTCTACAATGTTCTTCAAATTAGCATTCTCTTTATCAAGATTTGCATTATGCGACTGAATTTCACCGATTGCCTTTGTCAGGCCTAAGATTTGAACATGCTGGAAGTCAACGCGAGCTTTAAGCTGCAGAAATCGTTGATTGTCGGCGTATGAGGATGAGGTTGAAGGAATTGACTGTATCGGAGTAGGAATGATTGGCGATGGAATATATGGTTCATCGCGAGGTGGTGGTGATGGGATGGTGGTTTGAGGTTCTTGAGTTTGAGGGATTTGAGATTGAGGGATTTGAGATTGAGGGATTTCTGGTTGATCTGCAGATGCTGAAGATGATCCTTGCATGAATCTATGACGCTTGGCCCGATGCCTCGTCACTAAAGGTGCAACTTCCTCTTCCTCAAAATCGGATTCATCAGACTCTCTTATTGCGCGCCTCCTTGAAGTCTCTTCATTTATAACCACTAATCTCGAACCATAAGTCGCCATTCGTACTGCTGGTTCAGTCGATAGTGACTCAGGAGCTTCAACCTCTAACTCCTCCATCTCTTCTGATTCTGTTGCAGATGATGACAAAACATTACCAGACTGCTCTGGCTCATATTCTTCAACATCTCTCAACACATCTTCTTCTCCTTCTGGAGGCTCAAGTAATTCTCCCACTAATGCTGCAGCTATATCTTCATTTGCATGAGGACCTGCCTCCCAAATTTCATTTAAAGTTTGGCACAATTGATCAGCTTCATTTGGGACATTCGACGGCCCGGCTTCCTGTACCTGTACCTCTGGTTGCTGACTCGTAGAAGGCCTAAACGCCTGAGTTTGACTAGCAGAGGCTCTTTGTCTTCGCCTTTGCGCACGCGGTGGCTATGGTTGTTGTTGTTGTTGTGGCTGTGGTTGTGGTTGTCTCGGTTGAAATTCAACTTCCCCTGCCCAGTTGGCAACATCTGGGGCTTCAAAATTCCTATCCAAGATGGCTCCAAACAACGGACGCTCAACTGGAACAGCCAACCTTCCTCTGTGCGAGGAACAATCAGCAAAGATCCTCTTATCGATTACAGCTACGCTCTGAATCTCATTTGACTGAGGCAGATTCGGCAAGAAATGCCTGATAAGCATCATTATGAATCGTGGATATAGCAGGAATTGTTGATTTTCTGGAGCGGTGATCTGATGAACAAATTCGGAGAAAAACATTTCCGAGAAACTGAACGGTCGATTATACACTATCGCGATAATCCCCGACTGGATCTTCGAGACCATATAGTCAAACCTGGCTTTCTTTGGTGCAAAGCAGACCATAAAGACATGAGCCAGAAATCTCCATTGGCCGATTAGCCCGCTCTTCATATACGAAACCTTCGTCACATCGAGACTATAACCCATTCTCTGAAAGGCCGCTTGCCTAATATTCAGAGGAAAGTCGATTGGCCCAGACTCCTCTTCCTGTGAACCCAGCTGCAACACCTGATGCAGCATATCCGCAGAAAACACGAGCGGTGGGCCAGCTATTCTAGTCCTTAGCACTGTCGGGGTGGCAGAGCAGTCTACCTGAAGATGATCATAAAATTGACGAATATATGGTAGAACAATCTGAACATTATGGGACAAAGCAAAACCAATCTTAGATTCTACTAGGAAATCCAACATTTGTCTGAATCCCTGTGCCTCAGGGATATGATGGTCAGGGTGAAGGACCATATTGTGCTTCGGCACAAACATTCGAACAGCCATATCTGCACAAAAATAAACTATTAGATTCATTAAAAATCAATAAACTTGTTTAAATTCAAATCTGTTATATTTTGAACTTGTTTAAGTAAAAAAATCCAACAAAATTAAATTTCTACAAGTTTAATAAAATTTAAGTCAATTAATGCAAATAAAAGACAAATTCGAACAGACAGATTCGAATATACCCAATTTCGAATTTGATGACAGATTCGAATCTAGTGTCCTTCTCGAGTCTACTGACAGACTCGAGAAACGTCTGGAACAGATTCGAACTGTCGACTCCTACTCAACACTAAATCCCATGATTTTAACCATTTTGAACTTAGATAATCATATACATTAGTCCTACTAGTTACTAATCACAGATATGTGCCTTTAATTTGACTATTTATTGGTCCAAACTTTGTAATTTTGGAAAAACACGATTTAGACCCATAAACCTTCAAAAATCAATGATTTTGCCTAAAATGGTGTATAAAACTACATGAATCTTCTACAATCCAGTTGATTATACCTAGATATAACAGTAGAATCGAACACTCTAGCAATAAACTCGACAAAATGTTGTTTTTTGAGAAGAACGGTAGATTCGAGGAATAGATTCGAAATCGCCGGATAGACTCGAGGATATAGATTCGAAAACAGTAAGTAGTTAATGACTTCACTGTTAACCTATATATACCACCAACCTTCGAGTCTATGGCCAGACTCGAATCTACTGACAGATTCGAAGACCCTGTTTCGAGTCTGTCCTAAACTCGAAAAACACCAACACTTAGAAAAATTTCGAAAATTTTGAAATAATTTCAACTTTTTCAATCTTTTCAACGGTATTGTGTAACAAGATAAACTATGCCAACTCTTTTACCCTAAGCACATGATTTTTCACGCAGTGTTTATTTTATTCAACTATGATTGCACCCTCAGTAATTTTGGATCTTTTACCTAAGTAAAAACTAAAATAAAATAAAATAAAAATGATGACTAACAAATTTAACTTAGACTTAAGCTATACCTATTAAAATTTACAACCTAAGCTAAGTACTAAACAAAATATTTTTGATGAGTATAGTCTAAGAAAGGTTCAATCAGATTGCGATGTCAGAGACTCACTTTCAGTACTTAAACTTTCGCACTTAGGAATTTTTGATTTCTTTGATTGGTTGTCGTGAAATACCTATTTAGCCGATTGTTGGTATTTTTACCCCTTTAAACATGCTACATTTCGGAATATCCCTTGGCATTTTTATTTATCATGAAATTATCTTACGTGACTCAGACATAGACATACTTTTATGATCAAGGCACACAGACAAAGATTCTAACTTGTTGGTATTTGCAAACTTTCTTTAAAAGACAAACATCGGACACAGGTCTGTATTTTCATACAACAAAGTGTCTTAGTTTGACTTAAGGTTTATTTTTAAAGTTAGCAAAACAGCGGTGACAGGTCTGTACCGACGTACAACAAAGCGACATATCTTTCCAACCCGAATCTAAACAGAGGCAACAGGTCTGTACTTACGTACAACAGAGTTACATGTTTTCGACTCTCAATTTTATATGTTTTTTCTATTCTTTCCATTTTCAGATGTATTTGATGTTGCTATACATCCCCAGAAAGTTTGCATACCTCATTTAGACTCAAAGTTTGTATGTCTTGTACATAAAAATTAAGACCGATTGGTTGTACATCTAAGTTAGTGACACGTTTGAATCTTTCTTGAATACTTTATATGCCTTGAGACTCCCTATATGTATTATGCCTACCAACACATCAAACTAAACTAAAGTATAACACTTAGAATTTAGTTGCATTATGTGTGAAAGCCTAAACACTTAGAGTTTGTAACGACTGTGCTAATTTTCGTCACTTTGAACCTATGTTTCTAAGACTTAACTCATTTTCTGATATTCTCTTTTTTTTTGTATTTTTCTGATTTTCTCTCTTTTTTCTTTTGTTTTTCATAAAGAATTAGCAATAAAATAAGATAACCTACTAACTTACTAAAAATAGAAACTTACTAAAAATAGAAACTTACTAAAAATAGAAAGAAATACTACTACTATAAAAGGAAATAAAATACTACTAAGACCAAATTACTCTGGGTTGCGCATTCCATTTAGTTGAATTAAATATTCAAACCGTGACTTATCAAATGCTTTGGTAAATAAATCTGCATTATTATCTTCTGTTGCCACTTTTACCAATTTGATTAAGTTCTTTTCAGCACAATCACGAATAAAATGATGCCTAATGTCTATGTGCTTTGTTTTGTTGTGTTTAACTGGATTATTGGTTATAGCAATTGTAGATTGATTGTCTATCCTAATTGGAGTTTGAGTATAAGCCAAACCGTAATCCCGCAATTGTTGTTGTATCCACAGAACCTGTGAGCAGCAACTACCAGCAGCAACATACTCGGCCTCGCACGTTGACACGGCTACCGATGTTTGTTTCTTGCATTGCCAGGATACCAATCTCCCTCCTAGGAACTGACAACCTCCAGTTGTTGATTTGCGCGTCAAGCTGCATCCTCCGTAGTCAGAATCCGTGAACGCCTCCAACTCTAGATCTCCCTCCGCGTGATACCAAAGTCCCAGCTTTGGTTTCGACTTGAGGTATCGTAGAATCCGTTTCACAGCTTTCATATGCATCTCCTTCGGATTCGCTTGAAACCTAGCACAAATACACACAGCAAACATAATGTCAGGTCTTGAAGCAGTTAAATACATAAGTGATCCAATCATGGCCCGATATAAAGTCGGATCCACATCGGTATCACTTTCAGTACCCGGTCCGAGATTATGATTCACTTGAATCGGCGTGCTGAAATGGGCAGTCAATTTTGTTCCTTCCATCCCGAAACGTTCCAATATGTCATAGACATACTTTGTCTGATGGATAAACATCCCTTCCTTCTTCTGGTCAACTTGTAACCCTAAAAAGAAATTTAACTCTCCCATAGCACTCATCTCGAATTTCGACTTCATCACCTTCTCGAAATCTTTGCACATCTGTTCGTCTGATGATCCAAAAATGATATCATCGACGTACACTTGTACCAAGATAAAATGATCTCCCTTCCTTTTAACAAACAGAGTACTATCTATCCTACCCCTTTCAAACCCGTTCTCTAATAAATGGTTGGATAGAGTCTCATACCATGCCCTAGGTGCCTGATGCAATCCATATAGAGCCTTATCTAAGCGATATACTCTATCAGGATATTTTGGATCTGTAAATCCAGGCGGTTGTTCTACATACACCAACTCCTTCACTTTCCCATACAGGAAAGCACTCTTAACATCCAATTGATATACCTTAAAGCCCTTGAAGGAGGCAAACGCTAGAAACAACCTAATGGCTTCCAGCCTTGCTACTGGTGCAAATACCTCGTTGTAATCGATTCCCTCCTCTTGGTTGAAACCCTTTACAACTAGCCTAGCCTTGTTGCGCGTGACTATACCCCGATCGTCTCTTTTGCACTTAAAAACCCATTTGGTTCCTATGGCAACTTCCCCTCGAGGTAATGGAACTAACTCCCACACTTCTAGTTTCCTAAATTGCGAAAGTTCTTCCTGCATCGCTTCAACCCAGGAGTTTTCCTTAAGTGCCATTTGCACATTCTTAGGCTCTCCTTGCGATATGAAACATGAATAGAGACAAGTGTGATATGCCTCGGAGTCATTTATCATCGACAACAACACAGTGTTGTTATTTAAACTACTCCTAGTCCTCACACCCTCGTTAGGATTTCCTATGATGCTTTCTATAGGATGGTTCTTGTTGATCCTAGAGGTCCCTATCTCATCAACCCTTAGATTATCTCCTAAGTTCGATCCTATTTCACCTAATGGGGGAACAGTCTCAGCTTCTACGTTTTCCTCCTCGTGGGCATTTTCCTCAGAGTTGGAACTTGTTAGCTGATTCTGATTCTCAGTGGTAGGTTCTTCTGGATTGGTAACTTCTGGAGATCCATCTTCAGTCGCAGTAGGCTCAGATGTGGATTCAAACGTAGTTCTCGGAAAGATATGGCCATCGTCATTCAGATGCAACGTCTCCATGTCCTTTTCGATTGTACCTGCATTATCATCCAAAGGAATGTTAAATGACTCAAATACTTTATCATAGTCAAATATCCATTCCGGACCAGTTTGGGGTTCATGTGTATAACTTGTGACTTCGATGTTATACACAATCTCAACCGTACCATTTGTTTTGTTAAAAACCCGTTTGTTTGGTGAGTTCGACACATAACCTAGGAAGTATCCTTCGTTAGCCTTTTCACCAAACTTCGGTTGATGTTTTGTTCGCAAAAGAGTGCATGGTACCCCAAACGGTTCGAATCCAGTTAAATTAGGTGGCCGTTTATTCAAAATTTCATAACATGTTTTGTTCAAAGATTTGACTGTAAGGACTCGGTTTAAAATATAACACGCGGTATTCACTGCCTCCCCCCAAAACATGGTAGGAAGCTTTGAATCCGAAAGCATAGTCCTTGCAGCCTCAATCAATGTCCTATTTTTACGTTCGGCCACCCCATTTTGTTGAGGTTCATATGGTGCACTAAATTGATGCATGATGCTCTTTGATTGGCAATATACACCAATTACAGTGTTTTTGAACTCTGTTCCATTATCACTACGTAGCCTTTTAACCCTTGTTCCGTAGGAATTCTCCACTTGGTCTAAGAACCCGATGAGCTTGGAAGCCGTCTCGTCCTTTGTACCTAAAAAGAAAACCCAAGAAAAACGTGAGTAATCGTCAGTGATAACCAAACAAAACCAACTACCTCCGATACTCCTTTTGTTGATTGGACTGAAAAGATTCATGTGCAACAAATCGAATGTTGAGGTTATGGAGTTCTGCGTCTTGGACTTGTGTGTCTTCTTATGTTGTTTGCCCTTCTTGCATGGTAGACACTTGTCCTCGAACTGAAAGCTCTTCATAGGCACACCTTGCACCAATCCATTTTTCGTTATGTAGTTCATTTTTCTTAGGTGCAAGTGAGCCATGCGTCTGTGCCACAATACTGATTCCGTCTCCGGAGCTTTGGATAATAAACAGATTGGCCCCATCGAAGTCTCCGGCTTGTTCATATCAAGCATGTACAAGTCATTCTTCCTTGGTGCCCGCATCAATACCCATTCTTCAGGAATCTTGAAACCCGGTTTTAGCACTAACGCTTCAGTGTCAGTGAACAACAATGAATTCTTCTTGTCACAGATTTGAGATACACTAATGAGATTGTGAACCAGTTTATCAACGTGATAAACTTGGTCCAACTTGATCATCCCATTAGTGACCACTCCGGTACCCGTGATGTTTCCTCCCTTGTTTCCCGCGAATGATACAAATCCCCGATTCCCACCCTTGAAGTCTGTAAGGAGACTTCTTTCCCCTGTCATGTGCCTGGAGCATCCACTGTCGACGAACCATTTGTTGTTTGGACCTGTGGTAATCTCCTGCACATGAAAGAAAATAGGTTAGTTATCACGGGGAACCCAAGCCATAACTGACTTGGTTATACCATTCTCGTCCACATACTTAAACTCTTTCAAATACCCATCTCGCCTTTCAGGTGACTTGGGTCGTTGAACAGGAGTTTGTTGTGGTGCAGAGTGATTTAAATTCACTCTTTGCCTTTGAGTAGGCATTTGTTGTAGAACTCTAGAATAATTCCTATTATATTGCATTTCAGACTGTGATCCCTGAGCTCTTACCGGTGCATAATGTCTAACGGGAGTATGTGACCTAACTGGAGTCTGTGAACTGCTAGGTGTTGTGCTCCTATAGACTTGTTGAGGTGCTGACCTAGATTGATTAATGACACGATTCGGTGAATTTGTCCTAACCACTTCGTTTTGTCCAACCTTAACCGGTGTTTGTTTCACAACTTGTTTTGGTGCAGCCTGCACAGTTTTCTTGATACTCTGAGAACCACTAGTGGTCGCAACACTTGTTGAGGGTTTAGGCTGTTCCGGCTTCACTACCTTAGGTGTCGTATCAACTTTCCTATGTGGACAGGTAGAAGCAACATGTCCCCTCTCGTGACATCGAAAGCATGACATTTTGTATATTGGCTTCTTTTGTGAGCCCTTAGACTTAGGTGTCTCACTAGTGTCTTGGTCCTTATGTACATCTATGGCGACTGGCTCATCGTCCTGATCAGCCCAATCAATTTTGTGTTTTCCTGCAGGTGTTTCACTGGAGGAAGTCACAAACTTGACTTTCTTAATCTTGACGGTTGTGTCCGTCACCTTAGGAGTATTTTCTACTATAGGCTCAGGTATAGGTTCAGGTGAGTCCTCTAAGTCTACTGATTTGACAGTCTTCTCCTGAGGCTGAGGCACATAGTTTGCATTAAAAGGTGGAGGAATTTCATGAAATCCTAGACCTACGGGCTTCTTAGATTGTCTTTGGGCATCTAAAACTTTCCCTAGGTTTAGGCTTGAATTCCTAAACTTCTCTAGCTTACTGTTTGCCTTTGCTACCTTTACCTTTGTTTCAGCTAGCTCTATGTCTTTGTATTTAAGGTTTTTGGTCAAGGCTTCTACATGATCATACATAAGCTCTATCCTAACACACTGCTCACTCAGTTTGTCTTTTAGAACTATTACGTCTTGAGCATCAGCCTTAAGCTTTTCTTTAAGATCTTGCTTAATATCGTTTAGGCTAGCGTTTTCAATTTTTAAATTCTCATTTTGAGCAGTTATGGTTTTATGCGATTCTAAGACTAGATTTAACCTATCATTAGAAGTAACACACAACACACATAATTAATGAAAAAGAGAGTAAGTCAGAATAACCTTTGAGTTATCAGATTCCACGTTGGCCATCTGAGCAGCAAACTCCAGAACTGTCTGATCATTCGTCTTTTCCACCCACATCGGACTGTTTTCCCTTGTGGTCTGCTCTTCTCCTTCACACCCCGTCTCCGTGACTTCAGCCATAAAAGCCCGAGCATTTGATTCTGGATGTGAGCTCTAGTCATACGTACCATCTAGCTGTCTGTCTGACGTGACATTGGATAGTAGACCAGCTAGGTTGGCTTGACCGGCAGATGAACTCGGAAGGTATCGTTGTTGAGACTGATTCTGATACTGTCCCTGATGCTGACTCTGCCCTTGGTACGTCTCTACTTTCGGCCTCTGACATTCTCTTGCGAAGTGTCCCAGACCTTGACCGTTATAGCACTTTACCTTGGACTTATCAAATCCAATCCCTTTGTTGTTCATCGTCAAATTCCTCCCAGTTCTCTTGATGAATCTCTTAACCCGTTGGGTTACCATGGCCAGTTGCCATTTGAGGTCCATCTCCTCAAGATCATCAGGGTTGACCTGATCATAGTCCTCATCCCAGAGAGCAGGATCGTTAATCTTCCCCTGAACACAATTCCCATACGCGGCCACAAAAGAAGCAAGCAGATTCAAATGTTCTTCCGCTGATTTTGCGCTCATGGGCATCTTCGAATAGCTCTGAGATGTCGATGCCTGTTGTACTTGAGGCTGCGGTTCTTCCGATCTTCCTAATCCTAAGAACGCTCTACTCAATGTGTCATGAGTTTCTGCTGGTGACGACGTTTCTCCGGTGAAAAACGCTGTAGCAGTCTTCAGATCGGCGGTCGCTGAAGGTTTAGTTGACTTTCCAAAATACATTGCTGGATTCTGGACTTGTTCGTAATCAGTTTCGGCCTTCATTAGCTCGAAGTGATATGCCCGCAACGTTCCCACAATATCATCCAGAGATTGAGTATAATACTTGTCTTCATTCAGCTTGATCATTGCCACATACATAGCCCATTTGGCTGGTAAGGCATCAAGAAGCTTGTTGTTCTTGTCGGTGTCAGTATATTCAATCCCGTGACTTTCAAGTTCCGTCAACAGATGATAGAACCGGGTGATGATATCATCCAGCTGTTCATCCTTTAACGCCTTGAAAATCGCAAACTGTTGTTTCAACAGCTCTGTACGCTTTCTACGAACCCTAGGATTACCCTCACACCTCTTCTCTAGAGACTCCCAAAGTTCCTTCGACGTCTTTTGAGTCCTAAATGTGTGCAGTATATCCAGAGGCAAAGCCATTCGGATTATCGAGAAAGCTTTGTTTTCGACTTCATACAATTTCTTATCATCCTCCTTCATCATTTGGTATGATAAGACTTTCTGACGGCCTTCAACTTCAGAAACTGGTGGAATATATCCTTCGTCGATACACACCCACATGCGCATGTCATTAAAACGCACGAAATCGGTAAACCGATCTTTCCACCAGTAATAATCCTCGATTTTCATCAGCTTAGGCGGAGCGTTTGCCTTCCCGACCTCGTGGTCCATTTCCAGGAATTTTTGAAGATTTGACATCTTTTCGAAAGTAATTGAATTGAACTTAATGACTTTAATTCGAAACTAATTTGAATTAATTCGTTCGAATCTAGGTAGATTCGAATCAGATTCCAATTTATTTGGGATTAAATTCGATTAAGTGTTATAATTCAATTAAACTCGAAATTATGTTAGATTCGAAAAGTCCTCAGATTCGAAGGTCAGACAAACTCGAAGTCACAGCAAATTCGAACCGTATTCGATACTAGACCAAACTCGGATTAAACTCGAATGTAAGTAGACTCGAGATCCTATTCGAATGAAGCACAAACTCGAAGTAGATTCGAAACCCTCTGTATCAGACTCGAAAGGAGCGTATTTGGTTAGACTCGAAACTAAGTATAACTCTAATTACGCCTAATAGATTCGAGCGCCGCAAACTCGAAAAACGGCTAAGACTTTGATTTTTTAACGTTTTGCAGATTAAATCAATATTTTTACAATGAAAAATATTGATTTCGATCAAAAACGTGAAAACCACAAAGTATTTCCCGGATTACTATTTCCTAAGCTCGACGAACACGAAAAACACGATTTTGAGAGAAAAACCGTCCAAAAGCGTCAAGAAACCTAGGATATATCTTGATGAACACGAAGAACACCAAGAACACCCCTTAGGCTCTGATACCACTTGTAAAGTCTTGAACTACGAGATCTATCTAGACGCGGAATCGTCAACGAGTGCGGAATCCTCGTTAACGGGTAGACGGAATCAACTCTCAAACAGAAACACGGAGACTATCAGAAGCTGAACGAACGACACACGAACGATCCTACAAACTGATTCTCTCCGAAACGGCACTAACACTGATGATAAACTTGAGATCGCCTTTTGCTTAATCACTCTCGAATTCTGCAAAAAGTCAGATAATATTTCGAGTCTATCCCTAATTATAGAGGCTAATTCGAGTCTGTTATGGGCTAAACTCGAATCTGGCCCAAGGCCCATTCGAGTTTGTCCTCATAGACACTCTCGAATCTGCCTAGCTTCAAATCTAGATCTACATTCGAATCTATCACAGATTCGAATGTACAACCTTATGGAATTCGAATCTAACTATTTCACATACTCAACTTAGTATTGAAACTTATGTTTTACCTTATGATTGATTTTATCTTTGACCTTTATGTTTGAACTTCTTGTAATACGTTACATAAAGTTCAAACACACAAACAATAATAAATATCAACCATATATAAACATATATAATAAACACTTGCTAAAACCACAATGTAGGATCACTTAGACTGCTATCGTCACACAGGGTGTACCAACAGTTTTTCATTTTTATGATAAGCTAATAAACTAACCTACTAACTTACTATAAAAGGAAATAAATTATACTTAAACTCTAACTTACTATAAAAAGAAAGAAAAATATACTAAGGTCAAGTTACTCTAGATTACGCATACCATTTAGTTGAACTAACAACTCAAAGTGTGACTTATCAAAAGCTTTAGTGAATAAATCTGCATTATTATCTTCTGTTGCCACTTTTACCAGTTTAATTAAGTTCTTTTCAGCACAATCACGTATGAAATGATTCTTATGTCTATGTGCTTTATTTTACTGTGTTTAACTGGATTATTAGTTATAGCAATTGTAGATTGATTATCTATCGTAATGGGAGTATGAGTGTAAGTCAAACCGTAATCTCGCAATTGTTGTTGTATTAACAAAACTAGTGAACAGCAACTACCAGCAGCTACATATTCGGCCTCGCACATTGACACGGCTACCGAAGTCTGTTTCTTGCATTGCCAGGATACTAGTCTCCCTCCAAGGAACTGAGAACCTCCAGTTGTTGACTTCCGGTTCAAGCTGCAACCTCCAGTTGTTGACTTCCGGTTCAAGCTGCAACCTCCATAATCTGAATCCGTGTATGCTTCCATTTCCAGATCACCATCAGCACGATACCAAAGTCCCAGCTTCGGTTTCGACTTGAGGTATCTCAATATCCGCTTCACGACTTTCATATGCATTTCTTTCGGATTAGCTTGAAACCTAGCATAAATACACACAGCAAACCTTATGTCAGGTCTAGAAGCAGTTAAATACATAAGTGACCCGATCATGGCCCGATATAGAGTCGGATCCACATCAGTATCACTTTCTATACCCGGTCCGAGATTGTGATTCACTTGAATCAGAGTACTAAAATGAGCAGTCAGCTTTGTTCCTTCCATCTCGAAGCGCTCTAGAATATCGTAGACATACATCGTCTGATGGATAAACATGCCCTCCTTCCTCTGTTCAATTTGCAAACCCAGAAAGAACTTCAGCTCTCCCATAGCACTCATCTTAAACTTTGACTTCATAACCTTCTCAAAATCTTTGCACATCTGTTCATTTGATGACCCAAAAATGATGTCATCAACGTACACTTGTACCAAGATAAAATCTTCTCTCTTTCTCTCTACGAACAATGTACTATCAATTCTCCCTTTTTCAAACCCGTTGTCTAAAAGATGAGTTGACAGCGTCTCATACCCATGCCCTTGGTTCCTGATGTAATCCATACAGAGCCTTATCGAGACGATACACTCTGTCGGGATACTTTGGATCAGTAAATCCGGGCGGTTGTTCGACGTACACCAGTTCCTTCACCTTGCCGTACAGGAATGCACTCTTTACATCTAGCTGATAGACTTTAAATCCTTTGAAGGACGCGAAGGCCAGAAACAGACGAATTGCCTCGAGCCTTGCCACTGGTGCAAACACCTCGTTGTAATCGATTCCTTCTTCTTGGTTGAATCCCTTTACTACAAGTCTTGCCTTGTTGCGAGTAACAATACCCCGATCATCTCTCTTGCACTTAAAAACCCATTTGGTTCCTATTGCAACTTCTCCTTGAGGTAGTGGCACTAACTCCCACACTTCAAGCTTTCTGAACTGTGACAATTCTTCTTGCATTGCTTCAACCCAAGAATTGTCTTTCAGTGCCATTTGCACATTCTTCGGCTCTACTTGTAAGATGAAACACGAATATAAACATGTGTGATACGCCCCGGAGTCATTAATCATCGACAAAAACACTGTGTTGATGTTCACACTACTCCTAGTTCTCACACCGGTATGTGAATTTCCTATGATGCTCTCAATCGGATGATCCTTGTTTAGCCTTGATGTCTCAATCTCATCGACCCTAAGATTATCTCCTAAATATGATCCTATTTCACCTAACGGAGGTACGACTTCAGACAGTACATTTTCTTCCTCATGATCACTGTCTTCGGAATTAGAAATACTAGTCTGATTCTCGTTTGTAGGTATTTCAGAATCATTCTCTGCTGGAGACCCATCTTCTATCGTTGTAGGCTCAGAAGTTGATGGAATGCTCGTCTTTGGAAAACTTTGACCGTCGTCATTCAGATTTAATGATGATAAGTCATTTTCAGTTGTACCTGCATTTCCATCCAAAGGAATGTTAAATGATTCAAACAATGAGTCATAATCAAATATCCATTCCGGACCTGTTTGGGGTTCATGTGAATAACTTGTAACATCAATGTTAAACACAATTTCTACCGTACCATTTGTTTTGTTAAAACCCTTTTGTTTGGTGAGATAGGCACATAACCTAGGAAATATCCTTCGTCAGCCTTTTTACCAAACTTAGGTTGATGTTTTGTTTTCAATAAAGTACACGGTACCCCAAACAGTTCGAAGCCAGTTAAATTGGGTGGTCTTTTAATCAAAACTTCATAACAGGTTTTGTTCAGTGATTTGACAGTAAGAACCCGATTTAAAACATGACATGCAGTATTCACTGCCTCCCCCCCCAAACATGGTAGGAAGCTTTGAATCTGAGAGCATGGTTCTTGCTGCCTCAATCAAAGTCCTATTTTTCCGTTCTGCCACCCCATTTGGTTGTGGCTCATATGGTGCACTAAATTCATGCACTATGCCTTTGGATAGGCAATATACACCAATTATTGTGTTTTAAATTCTATTCCATTATCACTCCTGATACGTTTTACCCTCGTCCCGTAGGAGTTTTCAACTTGGTCTAAGAAACCAATCAACTTTCCAGCTATTTCGTCCTTCATACCTAAAAAAGAAAACCAATGAAAAACGTGAGTAATCATCAGTGATAACTAAACAATACCAGCTACCACCTATACTCTTTTTGTTGATAGGTCCGAATAGATCCATATGCAACAAATCGAAAGTGGAAGCTATCGAGTTCTGAGTCTTTGACTTGTGTGACTTCTTGTGTTGTTTGCCTTTCTTGCACGGTACACATTTCTCATCGAACTGAAAACTCTTCAGTGGGACACCTTGCACCAGACCATGTTTAGTGATGTAGTTCATTTTCCTTAGGTGCAAGTGTGCCACACGTCTGTGCCATAAAATGGATTCTGTCTCTGAAGCTTTGGATAGAAGACATATTGGTCCCATCGATGAATTCGATTTATTCATATCCATTATGTACAAATCATTCTTCCTTGAGGCTCTCATAAGTATCCACTCTTCAGGTACTTTAAATCCCGGTTTCAGCACTAACGCCTCAGTATCAGTAAAAATTATTGAGTTCTTCTTATCACAGATTTGAGATACACTAATGAGATTATGATCAAGCTTATCAACATGATAAACCTGATCAAGTTTGATAGTCCCATTAATGACCACTCCAGTACCAGTGATATGACCTCCTTTGTTCCCAGCGAATGATACAAACCCTTGTTCCCTCCCTTGAAGTCTGTGAGCAGACTCCTTTCCCCAGTCATGTGCCTAGAGCAACCACTGTCGACGAACCACTTGTTGTTTAGACCTGTAGTTATCTCCTGCACATGAAAGAAAAGAAGTTAGTTATCACGAGGAACCCAAGCCATGACTGACTTGGTAATACCATTCTCATCCACATACATGAACTCTTTCAAATACCCATCTCTCCTTTCAGGTGACTTGGGTGTTTGATTGAGAACCTGTTGTGGTACAGAGTAATTTAAGTTCACTCTTGGCCTTCGGGTAGGCATTTGTTGTTGAGCCCTTGAATAATTTCTATTATAAGGCATTTCAGATTGACATCCCTGGGCTCTACCTGGTGTCTGATGTCTTTGAGGAGTGTGAGACCTAACTGGAGTGTAAGTCCTTCTAGGTGTTGTGCTCCTATTAGCTTGTTGAAGTCCTGACCTAGACTGATTAGGGATTCTATTCGGTGAATTAGTCGTAACCACTTCATTTGGTCTAACCGACACAGGTACTTGTCTAACAATAGTCTTTGGTGTGGCATTCACAATTTTCTCAGTGTTTTGAGAACCACTCGTGCTAGCTATACTAGGTGATGGTTTATGTTGTTCATGCTTTCCAACAATAGGTCTAGACTCTGGTTTAGAGGGTGTAGACTCTACCTTCTTGTATGGACAGCTAGAAGCAACATGTCCCCTCTAATGACATCTAAAGCAAGACATCTTCTCAATCGACTTCTTATGAGTGTCCTTTGACTTTGGTATCTCACTAGTGTCAGTTTCTTTCTTTTCAACTACCGTGACTACTTCCTCTTTCTGATTATTAACTTCAGGTTTAGCTTCTCCTAGAATTCTGTCACTAGAAGACTGCACAAACTTGACTTTCTTAATCTTAGCGTTATTGTTAGTCACATTGGTTGATTTATCTTTATCAGATTCAGATACTGTGGCAGCTGCTACCTCTGATTCGACTAGTTTATCAGTTTTATCCTGGGGCTGAGGCACATAATTATCGTTGAAAGGTGGAGGACTCTCTTGATAACCTAAACCTACTGGTTTCTTAGATTGACGATGTGCATCTAAGATTTTCCCTAGATTTAGTGAAGAGTTCCTAAACTTTTCTAACTTACTATTTACCTCTAAAACTTTAACTCTTGATTCAACTAGCTCTACCTCCTTAAAGTTCTTTAGTTAAAGCCTCAACATGCTCACACGTAAGTTCTATCCTGACACATTGTTCACTTAATTTGTCTTTTAGAACTATAGCATCTTGAGCATCTGCTTTCAGCTTATTCCTAAGATCTTCTTTAATATCTAGGAGACTAGCATTATCTGATTTTAACGATTCTATTTGAGCAGTTAGATTGTTATGTGTTTCTAGAACTAAGTTCAATCTATCATTGGAAGTAGTACATAAAACACATAAATCACGGAATGTAGAAAAGTCCAGAATTACCTTTTTGTGATCCGATTCCACGTTAGCCATTTGTGCGGCAAACTCCAGAATGGTCTGATTGTCTGACTTCTCCACCAACACAGGACTTGTATCATTCTGTTCGTTGTCCTCTGTTACTTCCTCTGCTCCGTCTTCAGCCATGAAGGCTCTAGCGTTCGACTCAGGATGTGAACTTCAACCATAAGTCCCATCAAGTTGGCTGTTAGATGATACGTTTGTTAACAGACCAACGATGTTCGCTTGATTACTCGAACTACCAGACTGGTATCTTCCCTGAGATTGATTCTGATAGTTTTCAACTTTGGGTCGTTGACATTCTCGTGCGAAATGTCCTAATCCTTGGCAGTTATAACACTTAACCTTGGATTTGTCGAACCCAATTTTCCTGTTGCCTACATTCAGATTTCTGCCTGTTCGTTTCATGAACCTTTTGACCCGCTGAGTCACCATGGCCAGTTGCCATTGAAGGTCCATTTCTTCCAAATCATCAGGATCCACCTGATCGTAGTCCTCTTCCCATAATGCAGGATCGTTAATTTTTCCTTGACACAATTTCCATATGCTGCAACAAACGAAGCCAAAAGATTCAGATGAGTTTCGGCTGATTGTGCACTCATAGGCATCTTTGTGTACTGTTGAGAAGTAGATGTTGAGTGAGTCGGTTTATCTTCCGGTTTAGAATACCCTAAGAATGCCCAACTGCTTGTTTCTTCTACTTCTAATGGGGCAGATGCTTCACCCGAGAAGAAAGATGTAGTTGTTTTCAGTTCACTTGCGATAGATGGTTTCGAATTTCCAAAATACATCTCTGGATCTTGGACTTGATCATATTTTCTCTCCTTCTTAAGTATCTGAAAGTTGTAAGCCATCAGGTACCAATAACTCCTTCGAGAGTAAGAGTTTCAAATTTTTCTTCATCATGCTTTATAAGCGCTGTGTACATTTCCCACTTCGCAGGTAAAGCATCAAGAAGTTTCTCTATCTTCTCAATTTCATGATACTCGACATCGTGATTATCCAACTCTGTCAGTAAATGGTAGAATCTCGTTATTGTTTCATCTAGCTTTTCGGTTATCAATGCTTTGAAAATCGCGAACTGCTGTTTCAGAATCTCTGTCCTACCTTTACGAACCCTCGGATTTCCCTCGCACCTCTTCTCGAGAGCATCCCATAACTCTTTAGAAGTACGGTGATTTTGTAAGGAGTGTAGAATCTCCTGAGGTAGTGCCATACGAATGATTGAAAATGCTCTGTTCTCGGCCTCATACAGTTTCTTGTCATCATCCTTCATTTTCTGATATGTTAAGACTCTCTGACGGCCCTCAAACTCTTGTGTAGGTGGAATATATCCCTCATCGATACAAATCCACATTCGCATGCCGTTGAAACGAGCGAAATCGGCAAACCTATCCTTCCACCAATAGTAGTCTTCCAACCTCATCAGTTTTGGCGGAGAATTTGCCTTGCCAACCTCGTGGTCCATTTCGATAAACTTTTGCAAACTAGTCATCATTTCTAAACTTTTTGTATTCGAACGTAGGTAATTTAATTTTAAATTAACCCTTTCAAACTTATTAAATTCGTTTGAATTCAAATTCGAAATTGATTAAGTTCGAAATCAACAAATTCGAAGGTCTGACAAGTTCGAGATTTCTGACAAATTCAAATTCTAGCAAGTTCGAATCTCAGCCAAATTCGAATGAAACCCTAAATCAAGTTCATGAGGAGCGTATTTTCTAACAAGTTCGAATTTTCTGACAAATTCGAATAAACCCTAATACCCCCTATGTTCGAGTGCCGCAAGTTCGAGAAATGGACAAAAGTTTGATTTTTTCAAGTTTTCAGTTTAAACCAAAGTTTTTAGGATTAAAAACTATGATTTCGACTAAAATAATGAACTAATATGAACTTTTCTCCATTATCTTTCTTGTATAACTCGAAAAACTAATAAAAGATGTGATTTTTCCGTCCAAAACACCAAGAAACCAAGAATGTTGATTATGAACACAAAAAACACGAAGAACACCCTTATGTCTCTGATACCAGTTGTAAGGTCACCTACCTACAGATCTTATCTTAACGCGACGCCGTCCAACGAGTGTGGAATCCTCGTTAGCGGTTTGATGGATTGATCACTCACACGGAACACGGAGACACACACGATGATAGACGCAAACCCGTACGTCCCTACACGTGATTCTCTCCAAGAACATACAAAAACGTCTCTGCAAGTTCGTAATCGCCCTTAAGATTAATTCTGCAAAAGTTTTCTTCACCCGGATGCTCTGTTTGCTCTCAAGTTCGACAGAACCTCTGACCCTTCCAAGAACCTCGATTTCACAATGATAAGTTCAATATATAGCCGATAAGTTCGTGAAGACACTCCTCACGAACTTATAAGTTCGTGTAGACGCTCCTCTTGAACTTATCTTTGAACTTATTCTAGAACTTAATCTAGAACTTATTCTAGAACTTATTCTAGAACTTATTTCTAGAACTTGTTCTAGAACTTGTTCTAGAACTTATTCTAGAACTTATTTCTAGAACTTCTTCTAGAACTTCTTCTAGAACTTATTTCTAGAACTTATTCTAGAACTTATTATGATAGTCTAGAACTTACCATGCAAATGTAAACATCATACACAATCATGATATCAATAACAAAACTAAACTGCTGTCGTCACCCCAAATGTACCAACAATAGACTATATCCATAATTTTAACAATACCACATGGACCATTTCTATAATTTACTATATTTAATTTGTCATTTAGCTAACATAATCATGACTACCATATGATTGTAATCTAACTTGTAATTTTTTTTTGTTTTTTTAGAGTAAATTACATAAATGGTCCCTATGGTTTGATCTAAATTATGGATATGGTTACCGGTTTTTAAAAATTGCATAAATAGTTCCTCAAAACATTATTTGCTTGCAAAAATGGTCCCTCTTTCTCTTAACTTTTTTTAAATGACGGTTTTGCCCCACAATAACAATTTTGGTCCCTCAACTATGTAATTTATTTTCAGTTTTAGTCGTTTTCATATATTTTTAGTTTTGTTTAAATTTTAAATATTAATTTAAAAAATTAATTATTAATATTTATACATTTGTAATTTTGTAATATATTTATTCTTATTTATTTAAGATTATCCTTTAGAATGGTTAACTTAATTATTTTACGTTTTTTATATTCAATTTAAATATTAAACAATTATTTATCTTATGTTTCATTTGTTAAAATAGTTATACATTTTTATCTTTTATATATTTTTATCTAATTATTGCATTACATTAATATACTTTGTTTTAGTTATGCTTTTTAAGAAAGTATATAAACTAAGGGTTTTATTAATTTTGATTTAAATATCTTTTTTTAATATATTTGGATTCAAATTTAGTGTTTATTTCTTTTTATTTCAATATTGAGTTATATTAATATGTTTCACTTTAAATTTAGTGTTTTATTCATTTGTTTAAGTATTCGTTACTTATTACATTTCGATATAATTATAATTTCTGATTAAAATATAAATACCTAACACTTTGTTTTTTTTATTTAAATACTTGGGTAAATTACAAATTTCGTCCCTGTGGTCATAGGGAAATTACGGATAAGGTCCTTCTATAGAAGAAATTACAAATTCAATGTCTGTGGTTACCTATTTGTTACGCTTTTAGTCCTTTGACCAACCATTTTTTTAAATATGACCATTTTGCCCTTGACATAATTATAAAAACAGGTAATAAACTTTCTTTTTCATAAAATAAAATAATAAAAATCCAAAACCAATTTTTGCTTTTCTTTTTAGTTAGATTTCTCAATAATCATAAAGATCAGGTGACTCCTTCCCGGAATCTTGTTCGGAGACTGACAACCGGCTGTTTTCCGGGACCACTGGTGGTGGCGTCAGTGGCGGTGGTTGTAGAAAATTCGTCAACGCTTGCGACCCCCGTAATTCAATCGCTCTTCGATCGTAAACCAACGCCGCCTCCTCTGCCGTATCGTAAGTACCCAACCAAAGTCTTATTCGCTGTATCGGACCACGAATCTCCGCCGACCACCGCCCCCACAGCCGCCGTCTTACACCCCTAAGCCTCCATTCATTCACCAAACCCTTCTCCTCCGCTGCCGGAGCTGTCACAGGCGGCAGCTGTCCTTTTTCTCCGCGACACTGTTTTTTCTTCCCACAATCATCATCATTTTCCTCCATTTTCTTCACACAACAATTGATTCTCTTAATTCGTGAGTCCAACCACAGTTGCATTAATATCACCCACTTCACCATTAACACCTCCCACCATGGCACCACCATCTTCTCCGACCAAAGATCCTTCCTCGGACTACTTTTTCTATTTCTCTTTCTTTCTGTGCTTAAAGTCGATCAAGTCTCTCCCATTTTGCCGATCAGAATTGAAGGAGGGGTAGAGAAAAGTTGAGAAAGAGTTACTGGAGTTGTTGAGTCGGCCAGATTGAAGAGTGTGGATGTGGTGATGGTGGTGGTGGTGATGGTGGTGTCTTGCTGAGTGAGCCCTTGAACCTCAGAAATCCATTTTCATATTTTCCGGGAGAAAAAAATTAGTGAGGGAGTGTGTGTCTGTGTGTGTGAGAGAGAGAGAGGGAGAGTGAGAGAGAGAGAGAGATATTTTGATTTTTTAGAAATCATATTTTACTAATTAAAATGAAAAACAATTTAGGTTTTGGATTTTTTTTATTTTATTTTATGAAAAAGAAAGTTTATTACCTGTTTTTATAATTATGTCAAGGGCAAAATGGTCATATTTAAAAAAATGGTTGGTCAAAGGACTAAAAGCGTAACAAATAGGTAACCACAGACATTGAATTTGTAATTTCTTCTCTAAAAGGACCTTATCCGTAATTTCCCTATAACCACAGGGACGAAATTTGTAATTTACCCTAAATATTTTGTTACGTTAATACGTTTTGACTTAATTAGTATTTTCGAAAAAAATATAAACTTGACGTGTTATTCGTTTTTATTTTAAATATTTTATAACGTGAATACATTTTGAATTAATAGTAATTTTTAAATAAAATATATAAATCATATAAACTTATCAAAATCATTTATATGTTTTCAATTGTATACTTTGTTAGAGACATTTTCGTTTGTATATTTTGTAATTAAATCAAAACATATTAATGTAATAAAATAATCATAATAAAAAGCAAAATATATTAATGTCACACCGGATGTACCAACAAGAGACTATATCCATAATTTTAACAATACCACATGGACCATTTCTATAATTTACTCTATTTAATTTGTCATTTAGCTAACATAATCATGACTACCATATGATTGTAATCTAACTTGTAATTTTTTTGTTTTTTAGAGTAAATTACATAAATGGTCCCTATGGTTTTGATCGAAATTATGGATTTGGTTACTGGTCTTTAAAAATTGTATAAATAGTCCCTCAAAACATTATTTGCTTGCAAAAATGGTCCCTCTTTCTTTTAACTTTTTTTAAATGACGGTTTTGCCCTTTTCACAATAACAGTTTTGGTCCCTCAACTATGTAATTTATTTTCAGCTTTAGTCCTTTTCATAAATTTTTAGTTTTGTTTAAATTTTAAATATTAATTTAAAAAATTAATTATTAATATTTATATATTTGTAATTTTGTAATATATTTATTCTTATTTATTTAAGATTATCCTAAGAATATTTAACTTATTTATTTTACGTTTTTTTATATTCAATTTAAATATTAAACAATTATTTATCTTATGTTTCATTTATTAAAATAGTTATACATTTTTGTCTTTTATATATTTTTATCTAATTATTTCATTACATTAATATATTTTGTTTTAGTTATGCTTTTTAAGAAAGTATATAAACTAAGGGTTTTATTAATTTTGATTTAAATATCTTTTTTTTAATATGTTTGGATTCAAATTTAGTGTTTATTTCTTTTTATTTCAATATTGAGTTATATTAATACGTTTCACTTTAAATTTAGTGTTTTATTCGTTTGTTTAAGTATTCGTTACTTATTACATTTCGATTTAGTTATAATTTCTGATTAAAATATAAATACCTAACACTTTGTTTTTTTATTTAAATATTTTGTTACGTTAATACGTTTTGACTTGATTAGTATTTTTGAAAAAAAAAATATAAACTTGACGTGTTATTCGTTTTTATTTTAAATATTTTATAACGTTAATACATTTTGAATTAATAGTAATTTTTAAATAAAATATATAAATCATATAAACTTAACAAAATCATTTATATGTTTTGACTTAACGAAATGTATATGTTTTGAATTATATACTTTGTTAGAGACATTTTCGTTTGTATATTTTGTAATTAAATCAAAACATATTAATGTAATAAAATAATCAAAATAAAAAGTGAAATATATTTATGTAACAAAATAATCAGAATAAAAGGAATAAAGCAGTAAATTGTGTTACAATTAAAAAATATTTAAATCAAAATGAATAAAACCCCAAAATAATTAGAATAAAACGATAACATGAGCGCCATAATATATAACAGAATTGTTATATTAGACTATCCCTAAGTTTATATTTTTTATAAAAATTAAAATTAAGTAAAATAATATTAACATAATAAATAGTTAGATGCAAATGCATAAAAGATAAAAATACATATATATTTTTACAAAAAAACGTAAGATAAGTAAAATTTAATAAATAAATTGGATATATAAAAGAGACGGAAATTAAATAAAGTTAAATATAGAAATAAGGATAATATTAATATAAAATAAATAAATATGTTTAAAAATAAAAATCTTTTTAAATTAACATTTAATATTTAAACAAAAAGTAAAAAATTATGATAAGGACTAAAACTGAAAATAAATTACATAAATGAGGGACCAAAATTGTTATTAAATAAAGGGCAAAACCGTCATTTAAAAAAAGTTAAAAGAAAGAGGGACTATTTATAACATCCTGTTTTTCGAACTATTACGTGTAATTATTTTAGTGGATTATTAATTTAATCGTGTTGTGTTGGTCCAATGGGATCCCGGTTAGTGGATTTATACGTGTCGGGAATGAGTTATACGTGTCACCGAGTTGTCAATTTAGTGGATTAATTGTGTTTACGAGTTCGTGGAGTTAAATAAGTTAAGTGAATATTAATTGTGAAAATGTGATATCGGGTTCGGGTTATTGGGTCGGAACCCGCTAAAAGTGGAAATAATATAAATGAGGGCTTCTTTGAAATTAATTTCCTTTTCTTCTCCTTGCTAAAAATGGGAAGTGTGTGTATTGTGTGTGTACGTGTGTTGGAACAAGCAAGGAGCAAATCAGGGATTAAATTTAATAGCAACTTCGTGATTAACTCCTTCATCCTCATCATCTTTGATCTTGAGATAAGAAGGTAAGAAGAGTTGGATTTTTGTAACATTAATTCGTGTCGTATATGTGTTGGAGTTATAAGTATTGATTTGGGAGTTTGTAAATTGTTATATATGAGTTTTCGAGTGTATTTTGGTTCTAAGAATAGAAATTGAGGGATGTTGGTACCCCTGGCTAGAGTCAGAACGAAGAACAGGGAAGACCAAGCACCGATGAAGCGCGGTCGCGACGCGGGGATCAAGGGCACGATCGCGATTGGGAGGCTGGGCGTGGGCGCGATCGGCTGCTGGGTTGGTTTTGGTTTGGGGGTGTTGGGTCGGGTCCAGTCTGGGTTTTGGGGGTTCCATTGGGTTGTTTGTTGGGTCCGGTTCAGTTATGGCGTCGTGTTTGAGTCTGGTATACGTGTGCGTTGGAGTTGTCTTAACAGTTTGGGATCCGTGTGATTTCAGGGACGAGTCGACAGCGGGGCGAGCCGGATCAGAGGTAGTAGAGTTCAGGGATTGAGATGGGATGTCTGATAGTCAGGTGAGTACTCGAGTCCTTTTCAAAACCTGGGATCGTTTTGCGAGACATAAATGTGTAGTGAAAATTGTGTATGTGTAATGTGTACTGTGTATGAGACAGGGACGCGGGCGTCAGGTATGATTCTATTCTTACATATGCGATATATGTGAATGAGATGAGATCCAGTCCAGGGGTCCGTGACGAGTTCCATACGGACGGTAATTGCGATGAGTGATCGCGCGGGCTAACTGTCTCTGACAGTCCTTGGGCGTGTATACATGGCAGGGCCTGTAGCCAGTTCGCGCACGTGCTACAGGGTTGTAGCTAACCACTGTAGCCACGGTCGTTAGCTGGGGAAGGGTCCCCACAGTGATTGTGTATGCAATGTAACATCCTCATATTTTAATTATTGTAATTGAGGTATAATCAGTTGAATTGTTAAATTTTGTAAGTTAAGTTGGATTATGAAAGTTGGTACTGAATTTGGATTGATTAAAAAGTTGGTTGCATTAATTAGAAATTGAGAAATTTCAATTTATTTAAGTAAACATAATTATTAATAATTGTTAAAAAAATAAAATAAAGATAGAATTCTTTATTTTATAATATCAGTATTTAATGGAACCGGATAAGTAGAGGGGTTAAATGTGCCCAAAGTTGAAAGTGTGAAATAAAAGAGGGGAAAACTTTTAATTCTTTCATTTTCACCAATTCACCCTCTCTCTCATCTCTCTCTCTCTCTCTCTCTCTCTCTCTCTCTCTCTCTCTCTCTCTCTCTCTCTCTCTCTCTCTACAATTCAAGAATCATAAGAAGTTGGTATTTGAAGCTGAAAATTGGAATCAAGATTTCTAGGAAGGAACTATATCATCTACAAGGAAAGGTTTAAGGTAAATATTCCACAAACTCTTCGAATTTTATGGTTTTGGGTTCGGTTTTGAGAGAAACCAAATCTCAGATTTGGGGTAGTAGATGGTGTTGCATGTATGGTTTTGTTATGGATTCGTTTAAATCCAGTGTTTAGGATGCTAGATATCAAATTTCAGCTTCTGATTCGACCTATAGGTATAATTTCAGAAATTAGTGTGTGTTTATGCGTGTGTGTTCGAACGGTTGAACAAAAATGGTCAAAAAGGATTTGATTTGGTACATAAAAGTGTTAATATTAGTGTTAAAATGTTTGAAAATAAGTGTATGAAAGTTGGCTTAAATTAATTCAATCATTGGATAAGTATAAAAAGGATAGAATTAAATCTGGAAAATGCATAAACTGCACAAGTTCGAATACAGATGGTCCGAATTCGGATCCCAGATGAACTCGGATCTGGTCCGAATTCGGATGAGGTCCGAACTGCTAATATACAAAACATCCAAGTGTTGAATTTCGGATTAGAGTCCGAATTCGGGAGGGAGGTTCGAACTTGACATGCGGACCCGAATTTGAAATGGTTCGAACTTGCATAAGGAACCGAATTAGGATTATTGTGAGGTCCGAATTGGGGGTCCGAATTCGGACATGGATCCGAAATGTGGACCAAATATTGCAAAACTTATAAAAATTTAGTTTTATGAAATTAAACAAGTTATTGACACAATGTGTTGTTACAACTGACTTAACAGGTCTCTTGTGGTGTTGTTTAACCCACAGTGGGGTACTTTGTGATCCGGTTGAAAAACCAAGGAGAAATAAAATTAACTTGAAGTTTATTAACGCACCCACTGTGAGTATCTTTGATTTAACATGTCTGCATCTGCTTTATCTTTGCTTTGCCTGCTGAGGCATGTTGTTTCATTTTCGTTTGGCACTCTACTAACTTGCGTTTATGTTGATGCACATTCATACTTGTTGCATGTCCGTTCATTTGTTGTGCATCCTATTGATGGACCTGCAGGTCGCATCTATACTCTGATGTTACTGTGCTATATGACCAAGAGTTTGACAAATCTGTGGTCAGGATAGACAGTAAGTCATCCCCGATGTTATGTCTGCCTCAGATGGTTGGATTTTTCCTTATGCCGAGTGTCAGCTCGAAGGAGCTGCGGCTCGGGTTGCGTACTTTGAGTACGTGTTGAGTATACAATATGTGTTACCGCGGTTACTCTGGGTGGCATCATAAGGATTTGTAGAATGTGTAAAATCATTTGGTATTCACTAAGGAATTCGCTTACCCCTCAGTTGTTGACTTTTTACAGGAAAAAGGAAATCTACTGCGGGACCTTCTAGCTAGGTCGTTTGTTCAAGTGATTGAAGATATCTACCGTGTATCTTGGTAACAAATCTATGGGGATAATTGATGTAATAAATTTGGGATGATGTAATATATTTGAGTATATAGACTTAGACATGTAACCTTGTAGCACCATAGGGTGTTTGACAAATTTGTATTATTTTATTTACGTACTTTAATGCTTTCGCACTTTAATTAAGTATTCAGATCATTATGTAATCATGTGTTGGTGATTAATCATGGGTGTATTGTAAATGGTGGTTAATGTGGCAAGGGTGTCACACAAGATGGTATCAGAGCAGTAGTTTGAGATTCAAGTGTCCGTGAAGTCTTGGTCTCAAACATTAAGTGATGATGTGTAGTGATTTTAAGTAATGATATGAACTAAGATAGGTTACGATCTAGTGATCATAAGAATTTGACTTTCATACGGGACAATGGGTGGTGTCTTTAAATAAATGACATGTTACTAAACAAGTTATATGTTTATATTTCAGAACATGTCTAGAGGAGGAATGACACCCGAAGAAACAAGAGAAATGATGCTAGCCATGATGGCTGAACAAAATCAGATGATTCAAGATCAGTTTCGGGCTCGAGATGAGGCCGAAGCTAAGAGAAGAGAGGAAAAGAGAAAGAACAAGAAAAAAGAGGGAAACAATGATGAACAAGATGACAACACTGGGTCATCTAACAAACCCAAAGGTTGTCGGTTTAAGGATTTCAAAGGAAATGGGGCAGTCGAGTTTAATGGACTGGGTGATGCTGTTGCCGCTCTGGAATGGATAACAGCCACAGAAAGGACCTTCCGAATCAGCGATTGTGCTGAGAAGGGCATGGTCCGGTTCGCTACCGCTATGTTCACCATAGACGCAGTAATGTGGTGGAATTCAATGGTGAATGCGTTAACTTTGGAAAAGTTTCTGTAATGACTTGGGCTGAGTTCACTGAAGTCTTTACTCAGCAATACTGCCCGGCCGATGAGCGTCGAATACTTGAGGCAAAATTCATGACACTGATTCAGGGGACTAAGTCTGTGTCCCAGTATGCGGTAGAGTTCACGAGGCTAAGTTTGTTCGCGCCTCATCAGGTGGATACAGAGGAAAGAAAAGTGACCAGGTTTGAGGCTAGTCTTGATCTGGAAATCCGAAGGGTGATGAGCAACGTACGCTACCCCACTTTTGCTAGTCTACTGGAAGCCGCCAGGAATGTGGAACAGATTCTGAGTATGTCTGGGTATGTGATGGGGTCTGCTGCTGCTTCAGCTAACCCGACTCAACCTTCACCATCAAAACGTCAGCGCAAAGGAGGCTACTATGGTTCTTCACGATCATCGCAGTATTCTCCACAACAGTCTTATCGCCGACCATCTAAATCTTTTGGTCGTGCTCGTGCCTACTCCATCAACACCGAGCCGCGATATTGTAATAAGTGTCACTTGGAACATTTCGGCAAGTGCACTAACGGACGCGCTTGCTTCTGCTGTGGAGAGTTGGGTCATTTTCAGAATGAGTGCCCAAGGAAAGCTGATGCTTGCCACAAATGTGGTGTGTGGGGGCATTACAGTAGGAATTGTAGAAAGAACGCTCCAGCAGCTGCTGCTCCATCATCAACTTGATCATCTGGGGGATCTAGTGGTGGTTCAGTCAACCGCCGAAACCAGCCACAAAGGGCACCGGCTCGTGCTTTTCAGATAACGGCGGAGGAGGCTAGGGAAAACCCAGAGGTGGTTACGGGTACGTTCATAGTTAACTCCTTGCCTGCAAGAGTATTATTTGATTCTGGTGCCAACCGCTCTTTTGTGTCTACTGTTTTTGCACAACGACTTGCCATGCCACTGTCTAAGTTATCTGCCATACTTGACATAGAAACTGCTAGTAACACTCTAGTCAAAGTAGATCACGTATACCGTAACTGCACGTTAGTAATTGAAGATGTAGTCTTCAACTTGGATCTGATTCCGATCAAGTTTAGTGAGTTTGACGTGATTGTCAAGATGGACTGGTTGATTGAGAATGAAGCCCATATAGTGTGTAAGAAGCGTATGATCAAGATAACCACTCCGGAGGGGCGTGAGATCTGCATATATGGGGATAGGAGAAGTGGGGATCTGTGTTTGTTGACCATTGCAAAAGCTCGAAAGCTTGTTGCAAAGGGGTGTGACGCCTACTTAGCATATGCTATTGATGCTAAGGCTGAGAAGAAGACTGTGGTCGATGTGCCTGTTGTATCACAATTCCCGGATGTGTTTCCGGAAGACTTGTCTGGCGTGCCGCCTGAGTAACATGTGGAATTTCGAATTGATCTGATCCCTGGAGCTGCACCGGTAGCTCGTTCTCCATATCGCCTTGCTCCTACCGAGATGCAATAAATGATGAAACAACTCCAGGAGTTGTTGGATAAGGGCTTCATTCGACCGAGTTAATCACCGTGGGGAGCTCGGGTATTATTTGTTAAGAAGAAGGATGGCACGATGAGGATGTGCATTGATTACCGGAAGTTGAATAAGTTGACAATTAAGAACAAGTATCCGTTGCTGAGGATAGATGACTTGTTTGATCAGCTACATGGGGCGAGTGTGTTCTCTAAGATTGACTTGAGGTCGGGATACCATCAACTGAAAGTTAACGAAGAAGATGTGCCTAAGACAGCTTTTAGGACACGTTATGGGCATTACGAGTTCTTGGTTATGCCTTTCGGGTTAACCAATGCCCCGGCTGTTTTTATGGATCTGATGAACAGAGTTTGCAGACCGATGCTAGATAAGTCCAGTGATTGTGTTCATTGACGACATTTTAGTGTATTCCAAGTCTGAGGCCGAGCATGTTGTTCATCTAACAGAATTGTTGGAATTTTTAAGGAAGGAAAAGTTGTATGCCAAATTCTCAAAGTGTGAGTTTTGGCTACAACAGATTCAGTTTCTAGGACATGTTATTTCGGGAGCTGGGATTTCTGTAGATCCAGCTAAAGTTGAAGCCATAAGAAACTGGGAGCCGCCTCGTTCAGCTACAGAAGTTAGAAGTTTTCTTGGGTTGGCGGTCTACTATAGGAGGTTTATTAAGGATTTTTCAAAAATTGCAGTTCCTTTGACTGCATTAACAAAAAAAGAATGCACCATTTGTTTGGGAAACCGTGCAGCAAGAAGCATTTGAGATCTTGAAGATAACACTAAGTGAAGCACTGATACTTGCTCTACCGGAGGGCAATGAGGATTTTGTGGTGTACACAGACGCTTCGAGATTGGGGTTGGGCGCTGTACTGATGCAGCGGGGAAAAGTAATTGCTTATGCTTCTAGACAGCTTAAGCAGCACGAAAAGGATTATTCAACTCATGATCTTGAGTTGACTGCAATTACTTTTGCATTGAAATTATGGAGACACTATCTGTATGGAACTAAGTGTCAATTATACACGGATCATAAGAGTATGAAGTACATTTTCAGCCAGAAAGAACTTAATATGAGGCAGAGACGTTCGATGGAATTAATAAAGGATTATGATTGTGAAATCCTTTATCATCCCGAAAAGGCTGTGGTAGCCGATGCTTTGAGTCGCAAAGCTTATGTTAAGGGCTGCTGCTACATGATGACGTCTACTATGCTAACATCTACGATTATAAATGATGTTAAGGCCGCTCAAGAGGAAGCCTTGAAAGACGAAAATGTTGGTGCTGATGATATAAGAGTACAAATTAAGAATATGGAAACTAGTGAATCGGGTTTGAAAGGTATATATGGAAGGATCTGGGTGCCGAAGTTTGGTGGTATGAGAAAGGTGATCATCGAAGAGGCACATCAATCCAAGTTTTATGTACATCCCGGGAGCACAAAGATGTACAACGAGCTGAAAGCAGACTTTTGGTGGCCCGGATTGAAGAAGGATATAGGCTAGTATGTTGAAAGATGCAGAACTTGTCGGTTAATGAAAGCCGAACACCAGCAGCCTTATGGTAGTTTGCAACCGCTTCCCATTCCGGAATGGAAGTGGGAACACATAACCATGGATTTCGTCACTAAGTTGCCGAAGACTAGGCGTCAACATGATGCAGTATGGGTGATAGTTGATAGGTTAACTAAGTCCGCACATTTTATTCCGATAAGAGAGAGTTATTCCTTGGAAAAGTTGGCACAGATTTATATGGACGAGATTGTTTCTAGACGCGGAGTACCTAAGTCCATTGTTTCGGATCGGGACAGCCAATTTACTTCAAACTTTTGGTCGGCTTTGCAAGAAGGGTTGGGAACGAGGATTGCGATGAGCATGGCTTATCGTCCGCAAACCGATGGTCAAAGTGAACGAACCATCCTTACCTTGGAAGATATGATGAGATCATGCATATTGGATCTCGGTGGTAATTGGGACGATCATTTGCCGCTAATAGAGTTCTCGTACAATAACAATTATCACGCGACTATAAAGAAGGCGCCGTTTGAGGCTTTGTATGGGAGAAGGTGTAGGACTCCTACGTGTTGGAGAGAAACTGGAGAAACGCCGATTGCTGGGCCTGCATTGTTACAGGAGACAGATGAGAAGATACAACTGGTGAGACAGAATATGAAGGCGGCCCAGGACTGACAGAAAAGTTATCATGACAAGAGGCATAAACCAATCAGTTTTGATGTAAATGATTGGGTATATCTGAAAGTGTAGGTCCCGAGAGGTTCCCAAAGTATATAGTTATAAGCTGTAGAGGGGGGGTGAATACAGCAATTTAAAAACTACACACTCTTTTCTCAATGTTTGTATGTATTATCAACAATTTGTTAATTACAAACAAGCTTGAATGCGGAAGAGTTCAAGCTGAGATGACAGATACAACAGTATGCTTACTAGTCTAAGACAGACTCGAACTAGTATACAATGAATACACTCACTAAGAAGCACTCATTGTGTTTACAAGACTTAAGGAACAGCTTAGGTAAAACAGCTTAGACACACAGATGCTGTTTTACAGAAGACTTGCATGCATGAAGATCACACTTGCACGTTCACTCTTGGTTTAAGCACTTAGCTTTCTTCACATTCTTTCTGACCTTAGAAGCTTCCTTTTATACTCACTTAGAGGATCTCAGAGAAACATCTTCATTGGACAGAATGAAAAGGAAAAGTCTTGTTGAAAAGACAACATAACCTTTTCTGCACTTTTCTGAAAAGCAGACTTGTCTTCATATGTGCAGAACTTTTGTCTTTTTACTTTGTCTACTGTTGCATTGCCTTTAACTAATTTAGGAATGTCAACTTTGCGTCTTTCTTCCCTGTAAAGGCCTATTTTGATATAAGAAAAAGGTCTGTCACCCTTTTTCAAATATCCTTTTGTCTTCATGTTACAGAACAGCGTGGGCAGGCTGAGCAGTTCTGTTTTCCACTTTGTCTTCGACTTTGTAAACTGATCTTGTAGTAAAAAACAATACATGATGACTTGGAAACATATTCCATAAAGTGTTTAGCCTGTTCACAAAGAACAGGTTCTGTTCACAAAGAACAGAACACTTTAAAAATGCCCAAGCTGCTCAACAGTGTAGAGCAGCGTAGACAGTTTATGTCCAGCCTGTTCAGCAGACAGAGCAGCTTGGACAAACTGTCTTAGTTGCAACACATGCAACATATAGAACAGCTTTAGACTGATATTGCAAATCATTTTCAGGTTTCAATAAGGCATATAACAGGCCTTAAATTCAACCTTCAAATGCATCAACAGGTTTGATTATAAAATCTCCCCCTCAGATGTAGAACAGGTTTGACTGAGGCCTTTTTGTGCCTAACAATCTCCCCCTATTTGCAATAACCAGTTCAAGCTGGTCTTGTCAAAAATCACTATATATTTTTACAGTACATTTGCTGAAATAAAATTACAACATTACAGTAAAGTAAAAGATCAGTTTATATATACACTGATTCTTGACTATTCTAGAACAACACATGTTCTTACAAGAGTACAACTAATGTACTAATGTATTTTACAACTAATGTAAAAGCAAAAATTACAACTTATGTAATAATGTACAACTTATGTACAGGTTGTACAACTAATGTACAGGTTGTTTGGACTGTTTGAGTTGGGAGCAGATAATGGCAAGCCTGTCCAACTAATGGACAGCTTCCATTCTTCACCTACCCAGATGGTAGATGGACTTCATATCAGTGGAGAAGGATCCTTAACCATCCTTTCCAATTCTTCCCTTGTATCCTCAAGTTCCTCAACTTCACTTCTGATGATCATGAACTTGGGATCATTGAGTTCTCCTCTTTCATAGAAGCCTCTGAGCTAATCCCAGATGGCTGCTCTCCATTTGCTAGACTGCCTGAAAGAAACTGCAAGTCTGAAGGCGGCAAGTTGTCTCAGATCAACTTTGTATAGTTCTGAGGCTCTTTGGAAGCACTTCTTTTGAGTTAGGGGATCTACAAAAAATGCCCCCAGCTCAGGTTCTTCAATAATCTTGCCATCCTCAAACTCTATTCCTTTAGGCAGACTATGATCAACTCCTTTTATTTCAAGGGCATAGTCACCCTGTTCAATCAGCGTAAGGAGAAGCTCCATCTCTGTATCCTTCTTTGTCCTTCTGGCCTTTATTTTGGGGTATGTCACAGAGACACCCTCTTTTACTTCTTTTGGAATCAGGCCCAGCTCACTTACTCTTTCCATCAGCTTCTTGATGTATGCCCTGATAGTCTTAGCCGTTTCTGACTTAGACTGGCTCAGGGCAACTGCCAGTTCCACCCATTCCCTGTATCTCATCTGTGCAACATCAGTGTGATCGTAGGATTCCATTTCAGGGCCTGTTGCACCCATCCTGGTGATCTGAAGTTTCCACTGTGTGCCTTTCCTTGAAATGGGAACAGCTTTGACAATTGCTTCCTTGGCAAGCCTTCTAGTAGCAACATCATGAAATTTCTTTCTAGCCAAGTTGTCAAAGTGGAATTTGGCTCTGGCAAAGGGTACTGTTGATTTGGTCACAGAGACCTGAGTACCTTTCTCTACTTCCTTCTCTTTTTCTCCTGCTGATTTCCTGGCAGCTTCCATTATTTTCTTTTGCACCTCCAAGGTAGACATTTTAATTTTCTTTGCTTCATGGAGGGCAAAGGACTTAGCAGCTTTGGCAGATTCTTCTTCTGATAAAATAAGGTGCCTCCTTTTGCTGCTAGGCCTGTCCTCAGGAATGATTTCCTCCCCCTTAGACTGAGCAGGGTTTGGAGAGACAGCCTGAGTAGGCATAGTAGCTTGAGAAGCACCTTCAGCAGCGCCTGTTTCAAAAATCTCTGCTGGTTGACCAGTGTGAGTTGCAGACACTGGTATCTCCTTAGGATAAGAAGTTTTCTCCCCCTTAGACTTAGTCTTCGAGGCAGATGACTTCTCCCCCTTTGAAGGAGATGAAGCAGCGACTTCAACACCTGGTCTGCCTGAAGACACAAAGTCAGCAGGCTTGCCAGCAGGTTTAGAGGATTTAGGACCAACAAGGCTGTTCACTAAGTAAGCCAAGTTATCCTTCACCTCACTAAGTTGGGAAAGACAGGTTTGAAGAGAAGATGTGTGAGAATCAGCAAGAGTGGTCAACTTAAGAAGATTTTCCCTATCAGACGCTGTGAACAGCAGAGATTGCAGTTGTGCAAGATGAAGTTCTAGTGAATCTCGCACATCAGCAAGGTCTGATGATACAGAGTTGGATAGGGAACCAATGATGGTCTGTAAGCTGGCCAAAGTGTTAGGAAGAGTAGAGTTGCAAGAAGTGAGGATAGATGACAGCTGTTGGGAAATGGCTGCCATGGAGGACACAGAGTCCTGTTGTAAAGAGAGGATAGAGGAGAGAGAGGTGGATACAGTTTGTAGCTGTGCAGTGAGTGCAATCAGCTGTGGAGAGTTGTCAGTTTGAGGAGGGACTGGGAAGGATTCTTTAAACATATCAAAGAATCCTTTGAGCTGCTCAGACACAGAGTCTGAGATGATGGATGGTAGGGAGTGCATTGTGTTTTCCAAAGAACCAACTTTGTTGGTCAGCAAAGAAAGCTGATCCTTCAAAGGCAGGTCTTTGGGAGATGGTGGTGTATGGGTGGATTGTTTGGAGTGGGTAGAGGGAGACGATGATGATGAGGCTGGTGTATGAGGATGTGATGGAGAGGGAAGAGGGACTTGGGATAGAAGCTCCATAGCCTGGGCAAAAATAAGATGGCCCAGGTTAGAGGGATCAAGAGGTCCTTCAGCAGCGGCTGTAGCTGCATCACCAGGAGAAGGGGATGATGTTTGGGGCCTTTCAGATGCTGCTTGTGTTGCAACACCCTCATGAAGACCAGTGGTGGTTCCCTCTGCAGTGCCTTGGTCTAAAGGCACCTCATCATTGGGAGATGGAATGTGCATTTCAACATCAGCAGTGGTGAAACCTGCGGATGGAATGTGCATTGAGGGAGCAGCCTCACCAAAGGGATGGTATGATCCCTGAGGTTCATCAGCTTGGGATAGTGGTCCCTCAGCAGCTGTTTGGTGTTGAACAGCTGAATCATGGGGAACAGAAGTTTGAGGCTGAGCTGCTGATTGGTCTATATCAGCAGCGTGGGCACCTCGTGCAGACTCAGGGTGTGAGGAGATATGAGTGGGGGACAGTGTGGACACAGTATGGAGTGGAGAGGACTCCTGTCTTTCAATATCCTCAGCCTGTTGGGAGGCTGGGATAGTTGATGTGGGTATCTCCATTTGTATAACTGGTTCCTGTTGGGAGGAACCAGAGGGTCTAGGGTGACTCAAGGGTGACTCAGATTGGAGTGAAGCAGGCTCCAGATGAGCTGAACCTTCTCCCAAAATAGGAGAGGCAGCTGGGGTTGCTTCTTTTACAACTGAACCCTGTTGAGAGGGAACAGAGGAGGTGGTTTTGTGGGCTGTTTTCTTTTTGGCTAGTGATTTTCTTTGGTAATGGACGGATGATGTGGGTGATTGTGGAGTAGGGAGAGTATCTGTTTGGACAGGATGTGAAACTGGGCTAGGAACAGTGGGGCTGGCCTGTTCCATCGTTTCTTGTGCCACAGAGGCACCAGCCACAAAGGCTTCAGGCTCAACAGATGAGCCAAGGTGAGGAATCTGCTCTCCCTCAGCCACAGAGGCTAAAGGAACAGACTCAGACTGAGCTGTTTTGGCCTTCTTTTTCACAGGCCCAGCTTCAGTTGCCAGGGTCCTTTTGACAAGCTTGGACCTGGCTTTGGATTTTCTGGTGGGAGCAGTCTCTGGATCCATCCTCACAGTAGAGGGTCCTTCCACCAAACCTAGCAGTCTCCTCATTGGTGTTGATAGAGGAGGCTCATTCTACAGGACTGGAGTATAGAAAACTCTATTCCCTATAACTGAGAATGCAGCAGTCTTAAGAAGAGGCTGAGAGTTATAGAGATGCTCACCACATACATGCTTGAAAATGAGGCTCAGAAACCTGGGATATCGAACAGCAGCTGGTCGTGACTCTTGCTGCACCAGGTTCCTCAGATTCAGAAAAATCCATTTGGCCATATCCATGGTAGTTCCATCCACAAGCTGCAGAACTACAGGGATTTCATCACGGCTCAGTTGGTCAAAGGAACCAACTTTACTACTGAAGCACATCATCACAGAGGCGAATAAGAAGCTGTAGGTAGGAGAGAGGTCCTTCCTGAACAGTGTTGCTCCAATTTTGGGTTTTGCCACACCACAGAAGCGTAGCAGATTGCCCATTTGATCATTTTCAGCTTGGGGCTCATCGTAAGAAGCAGCAGTTGGTAGATGAAGCACCTCCCTGAGCAGATCAGTGTTGATCTCAATGGTCTGAGTCCCATTGAGTATTGTGCCCTTAATGACTTTGGATTCTGGAAGTTAGGCACAGGTATACCAGAACTCATACACCATCTCCTGGTACAGGACACCAGGAGATGCAGTCATTGCGTAGTTCAACGGATGAACTTTCAGAAACTCCACCATTTGTTCGTAACCTTTTCCCACATAGTTTTTGGGGATAGTGAGGTTTGCAATGTAGTTGGTGGGTTTGATGCTCAGCATTGTGGTTATGGATGAGTGTTTGACAACATCCTCACCAACAAATACTGGGAGAAAGGGATTAGGTCTGTGAGCCATTTGGGAATTTTTGAGGTTTGAAGAAGCAAAAGACACTTAGTCGATTTTAGGGTTCTTGAGGATTTCTGGAAATGATGAGGAAGACGAGGATGAAACAGTATGTAGGTATTTATTGGATTTGAATGGTCGTGTGTATGAGAGAGAAAAGGTTTGGGCGGTTTGATTTGAAATGTTAGTTGACGGAAAAACGGAACGGTTGTCCATGTCAGAAACATTTGTCAGACCACTTGACCTTTTTAATCACTAACACACGTAACACACATTATCCGCAGTAATTAAGTTAAATTAAAACATAATTTAAGTAACTTAATTATGAAGAAAGATAATTAAACTTGTGGTCTACGCTGTTGGTCAAACCTGTGATGATCAGGGTCAACACAAGGTTCTCAGTCTTCAAGCTGTTCTCCCTTCAAACTGTGCCTTCAACATGCTCTCCTTTGTGAGAACAGGTTGTGTTCAATAGTTGAACAGGTTACAAGACAATGGCTTGTAGGACAGTGTGAAGAAGTGAACAGGTTGAAGATTGGACCATCAGAGCAGGCTGGACGAATAAACAGGTTAAACTGTTTTTGTTCAGCCTGTTGTATGCTCAAGCTGTTCAAGTTTTTCAGACAAATGACTAAGTACAGAACATGTATAACCTGTTCTGTCTAAGCTGTTCAGAAAAACTTGAGCAGTGTGAAACATACAAATTATTAGACCTTTGAGAGACACTTAGTCACTCTTGTTTAACATGCCCAGCTTGCTGACAAGGTAATTAAA